>VYZP01020683.1:0-14920 GCA_013400635.1 Hypocryptadius cinnamomeus
GGCTCAGGCTGCCAGCATGAAGCCATGTCCTTTGGTACAATACAGAACACTGGATGCAGATCAATCTCTGCTAGTAGAAGTAAAGAGAGAGGCTATAGTGCTTGGGCTAATTCCATATAGGTCAACTCAGGCCAACTGTTCAATTTCTTTGTTCCTGNGTTAGGATGAGTACAGTTTTCTGTCACTAGTCTTGGCCAATGTGACTAAAGCCAGGTCTGACACTAAAAGCGAGAGTGGATAATGGCCTTTGGCTGCTTGGCTGTTATGTTTGTGCTCAGGATGTTTGTGATATGCCATCATTATGAGTGGCTATGGACAATAAATGCACAGACACAGTGAACAGTGTCCTACCAGCGTCCAAAGTCCTGTTCTGTAGGACCTTTGCTGTGCTCTTTGTCCATGGAAAATCTAATCTTTTAGTTTGCAAGATGTGTGAATGCCATCCTGGGGTATCTTGTCAAAGTTCCTTGACTGGCAAACATTTGGGTGTGAGCACTTGCAGAGCTGTGTTAGTATGTGCCTGTCAGCTGCACTGCAGGACCTGGCCACACACATGGCCTCTGCTTGCCACAGCCGTGAGGGAGAGTGTCAGTTTAACCTGCTCACTCTGGTGCAGTGGGGATGCACACAGCTGCATTATGCAGAGGGCCAGTGGGCTGTCACATGCTACTTTCCAGAGTCAGGACCATCAGGACCACTTTCAGTGCTCTCCTGGTGTGCTCATCAGTGGAAATTCCCAGTCCTTTCCTTCAGTTCTTAGGATACACCCCTGGAGTAAATTGGTCTTAAAAAGTCAATTTTTTTTATCTCTACCTGCATACATCTCACACATTGCAAAGGAGAGGGAATGTAGATCACAGACTTCCTGAATGAGAATAATTTTCAGAGTAATTTGCCAGTGTAATTTGACCTGCCTCCCCTTGCTCTTACTGTGTCTGTTTCAAAGTGTAGGTTTAACCTGACTTAGGACAGAGCTATTCCTGCTGTAAATGAATTCCATATACCCCCTCCTTAGTGTATATCTGCCATCAGGGGTAATACCTGAAATCCATTCTCAGTGGGCACTGCCAACTGTTCTCTTTCTGGGTTGAAAATGTGCTCAGGCTTCACACAGGTCTGAGGACAGAGTGGAAGAGCTGCTGTCTGTGGGATTTAGTCAGTATGATGGGTTAAGCACAATTCTTACTCTCTTTTTATAGTAAATCCTGCTGGCTTGGGCTGCTCTGCTGCTCCCAAAGGCAGCTGCAACTGGGGGGGGACTTTTCACAGAATCCTATTTCTCTCTGCTGAGCCTCACAGGTGCAGGCACAGTGAGCATGTATAATGGGCAGCTTATTTATTAATGTGCAGCCCTAGTGAAACAAGTGCTCCTTACCTCACAACTCTTTTTTAAAAAATCTAATTTAATTTTTTTTTTTTTTCTATGTATCAGTAAAAGTAATGGCAATGGCAACAGGTACCAGCACTGGAATTACTGGTACTGATGCACACATCACGTGTTCCCTGAGCAGCTGCTCTATTGGATCTAGGACATGGAACTTTTATTGCCTTGTGTCTCCAGCTGAAATTTTTGTTCTGTATTTGAGCAGCACATAGCACAGACATAGCCAGTACTTCAAAGACTGTCACATAAACAAGTCTTGCAAATAGACAGGGTAAGTAAACAAGGGGGATATTTTTGATCTCTGTTTATAACAAGTTGTCACTGCATGGTAGCATTTTCACTGATGTTCAGTGCAGAAGATTGGAAGTGGAAGAATGAGATAGCTCAGGGGATGCTTATGAAGAGCTTCAGCTAACTGAGAATCTGCAAGAGGAAAGCACAGAGCTCCAGTTAGAAAATCTAGTGGAGGAGATAGAAGAGTCTGATCTGATGGGCAAGCTGGAGATGCGAATAAAGGTGCAGCGTTGCAGCAATTGTAGCTGAACTACTGAGGGCTGCCATGGTGCTCTCTCCTTTGGGGGCTGAGCCAGACAAAAGTTCATCCTTTTTTTTTAGGATTGGTTTTCAGCTGGCTCACCTCACCAAACAATTGCAGAAGCAGCAGTGCTAGCACAGGAGAGATAAATGGTAGCATGCAGAGGAGAGCAAGAGTGCAGCAGCCCAGGTGCAGATCAAACCACATAGCAATGGGATCACACACACCAACCTTCTGACTCTGAGTCAGAAATAATAGGTGCAAGGGAAGCAGTCTCACAAGTTAGGAGTTGATTTTTGTTCACTGCCATGAGCGCTGCGAAGATCTAACATATTCTTGTTCTCAGGGACTAGATTTAAACAGAGCATTTCAGTGGTAGAAATAGATAGTGGTATATACTCCCTTGCATGGAACAATGTGCAAAACTCAAAACTTGGTCGTAGCAGTAAGCTTTGGAATTAACTTGTCTCTGGCCTAGACATCTTGAGAGAACAGTGATATACTTGAGTTATTTGGGGTGTAGCCACTCACAGGGGAAAATCCTTTCCTCTGTAGCCAGAGAGAAAATAAAGTAGCCAAAAATATCTGATTGCTGTTGCCTCTGCTCTGAGACATAATGGAATTTATCATCTCTGTTGCAAAGCTGTCCTATTTTAATGGAACCATTTTTCCCCACTCTGGGTCTTCTCCAAAAAGACTAATGTCAAAAGGATTTTGTATTAACTAAAAACTAAGAAGAAGGAAAGCCAGATATGCTCTTGAAAGCTAATCATTCTGACTGTAGAAGAAACTGTTTTCTAAATAACATAAGTCCTTGCAGTCTCCCTAGTGCCAGCGTTCTTTGGAGAGTTATTCTAAACTCTAGTCCACAGCAAAGTAAGCTTTCCTGCAGCCAAGTATTAGAGTTAAACTCCAAGCTTTATTTTTATCTACAGTATTCTTGGCAAATTGTGAAGCTTATGTTTGGCATTTTATTTCCCTTTACAATCTTCTATCTTTGGCTTGTATTACACTTTGCAGAGCTTAGGGTTTATACAGGGTTCTGGGTGGGTGATATAAATTCTAATAGGCTTTTATAGAATGTAATTTAGAAGCTTAAACAAAGAAAGCCATATTCTGTACTGGAAGATTTGTGCAGAGCTTTGCTGAACTTATGTTAATGTTGAATTAACAACTATTTTCAGTAGTGTTTTGTTTTTCTTTCAAATGGAACTGTAACGGAGAAGAAGGTGGAGAGCAAATTTCTTACTGAAATGCAATGCAACAGTAACACATAAATATCTTGGGTGATCTGAGAATAGAGACCAAATTTGTGGCCCTAACATTGTCATTATAATGTGCATTTTCTTTGAGAAACCATATGCTAGAAAATTTTTTTAATAGAAAATTTTGGTGTGCTAAATTTCTGGGATATATTTCTCTGTAGCTGTCATAGTAATTTTTTTATTAAATAGAAAAAAAAAGTGTGTATAATGATTGCAAGACTGTGTGTTCTTATTGTACCTTGCAATTAGGGATCAAAAAGCATGTTACAATTATTGGTTGTACTAAGTCAGAACTGAATGTGTAAACATGATTTCTGTATCTGCTGGTGTAAATGAATGTTTTACTCACAGCTTAAGCAGGTCTGATTATAAATGACACTGCCAAAATCACTGCAAACCACACCACAGAGCTGAAGATAAAAGAGTTGTCTCTGTACATTTTTACTTGTGACAGAACAATATAAATAAAAGCTTAAGACAAATGCTGATGGGAAGATAAGGTGGAAAGCCAAACCACAGTGCATGTTACCTTCAAACTTCAGGAGGCTGGTGGTGGCAGCTTTAAACTGGGAAGTCTCATGTGCTTGTTGAACAGACTTCTAATACTGGTTTAGATCCAGAAACTGGGAAGGAATAAAACAAGAACCACCTCTTGGCTATAAATGGCAGCTCCCATAAAAGGCAAAGGAGAGTCATAAAATGTCAGCAGCTATCTGGGGGTACATCTCTGTGGATGCTTTCTTGCCAGAGGAATCAGCCCCAGCAGAGTTCCAAGCTAATATGCCAACTTGGTTCTCAGTTTAGAATGGTCTCATGCCTGGTCAGCTTCTTTCCT
The DNA here is from genome assembly GCA_013400635.1 of Hypocryptadius cinnamomeus. Taxonomy (NCBI): domain Eukaryota; kingdom Metazoa; phylum Chordata; class Aves; order Passeriformes; family Zosteropidae; genus Hypocryptadius; species Hypocryptadius cinnamomeus. The sequence continues at coordinate 4,020 of VYZP01020683.1, forward strand.
TCCATCTCTCCCTGTGCTCTTCTGAGATGATGTACTGCTATTGCTTAGGCTGTGCATGGACTGCTTGACATAGATGCAGTCAAGCCGGGGTAGCCAAGATGATTTACACAAGCTGCAAATCTTTAGTAAGGGAGAGTCTTGCTCAGAGTATGTCTTGTTCAGGAAAGAATGAAACAACAGAGACTGTGTTTGGCTTTTTCTACCCCTTCTTCATCCAGGCCAAGATGATTTTATCCTAGATACAGTTAGTATAAGTCTTTATAATCAAATATTTTTGGAGCATTAGAACTACAAATATGGAAGAAAAAAAATTTCTAAGGTGAAATAAAACACATAGGCTTCAGGAGAGTTATGTGCTGTAAATGGGATCTTGAAAGTGGGTATATATTAATTTTAAGTGTAAACATGCCTTTAGATCACTCACAGGCATCATCAAAGTTGGCATCTTAAAAATCAGCTTAGTCTAGGTTGTTGTATGTAATGGTGCTGTTGTCCTATGATATTTTGTACTTGTGGTAGCATTCTTCCTTTGGTGCCATAGGAACTTTCATTATCCTGGAGATGGTAATAACAGTTGTTTCCAAAAATCCTCTTATATACATTGATAAAATCCTTAAATCAAGGCAGTGAAGATTGTGATTTTGTTTGTTTGTTTTTTTTTCTTTTTTAGGAAGAAAGAATCTGAAAATCTGTATCAAAATTAGAGATGAATAGAAATTCTGTGCCACTCCCTACAAAGCACTAGTGAATCTGCTGATGTGACTCAGAGCCACTGCTTTCAGTTGATATTCCTACCATGGAATTAATACTCATGTCACTTTCAAGAATCACAGAGTCATAGAATTGGGCAGGACTCTTAGCTACCCCATGGGCTGATGTCGCTGCCCATTGCAGGGGCATGGAGGAGATGACCTTTACAGGTTCCCTCCAACCCAAACTGTTCTATGATTCTGTGATACCACACCTGAAGAAGCAACACAGGGATAATTGTTTTGCTTTTACTTTAGACTGAGAATACATTAGCAAGTCACCAAAGTAAGCAAGAGTTTTGTAACTGGGAGATGACTTGAAATGAGAATTTCAAGTTAGAATTATGAGTTAGGTTCAAGATTTATGCCTATTTTCTTGGGGTTTTGTTCCAGGTTTGGCTATTTGAAATTTAAATTGCTATGAACACACTAAGTAAAGAACTTAGATTTTCTCAAATTTTGGAGTATCTGCTGTAACCCATTTGGCACATGGTGGCAATCTAGTCAGTAATAAAGACATCTGGTTACTGAAGACATAAAGCATTTCATATTAAGTTGCCCAGTTTAAAAGATGTAAATAATTGTGTCTTGTAAAAATTTTTCCCCAAAATTGACTTCCATATTCTGTTTCCACAAGTTTTCTCTTTCCTTGTTATTGATTTAAAATTAATTTATTTAGATATTGCTTCCTCTTTAATATATTTCATACATGATCTAATACCTGATTTTTCTGAAGTCCTTTGTATGAATTTTGGAGCAAACATTGTGTATGAATCTTTCTGCTGTGCTAGGTGACCTTCATGATCACAAAAAGAAAAGTTTTTCCTGTCAAGAAATTTGACTTGCAACTATGTTGCACCTTTAAAATAGACCATACTAAACAACTGGCACTGTGAAGAATATAAGGAGCACTTTAGCAGCACGAAGAAAGTAGTGCCTATCCCATCTACTTGTACACCTGTACAGAAAACCCTTTTTGCAATATGAAATACACAAGAAATGAACTCATAGTACAAAGGAATTTTGAAGGTGCCTGAGTGGAAGCTGTATATGTCAGTATGGCCAGATGATTTTTGAAGACAGGAAAACAGGATAAAATTTTAATGTTGCAAATTCAAAGGAAGAATATCCAAGAAGCTATTTTCTGTCTAAATTTTGGTATCAATAGATACCAACTTGCTTTCTTACTCATCCCCCAATAATACCAATCAGTTGAAAAAAGTCAAATTTGAGATAAAACAATTGCATTTTACTAAAACTGAAAATCCATATGCCCTGGCTATTGGCATTTTAGACAATTTAGACATTTTAGGCACTTTTCTAGACAAATAAAAGTGCATTAGCAAACTTTTCCTGAACTTCCATGGCTTTTTTTGCCCAGATTGGCCTGCAACTTCATAGGCAAATTGTTTTGCAACAGCTGTGGAATTAAGGTGAAGTCCATATTTCAGCTCTGAAACTCTTAAGTGCAACTTCTCCATAATTGGAAATTCAGTGACTTAGATGTCTGTCATGGCCACAGCTACTTATATCTTGCCAAAAACAACTTGGTGGTTCGCAATCACAAGGGAAAACTAAGCTTCCCAGCTGGCTGATGGGATGTAATCTGACTCCTGCTCAGTTACCAGTGCTGCAGAAACATGTGTTCCATTTGTTGACAGAACAATTGTCCTGGGTAGCATTTACTTACAATTTGGTACTTTCATAAATATTCTAAGAACTGGTACAGCGCAGAGAGTGCAGGTAGCAGTTTCCATTTGCCCTGTGATGACCTAGGGCCATCACTTCTAAGCTCACTGCCAGCTCACTCAGCAAATCCTCTAGACTGGAGTACAGGCTGTTTAGGAATTGAGACAGGCCATGCTGTACCTTGCTTTCCTTAGCTGGCCATTCTCATTTTTGGCTTCTTTCTCCTTGCTCTAAGCCTCACAGCTTCTTTGCCCAAAATTGTCTAATGGGTGGGATTTGTGCTGTGATGATTTCCAGACTGGAAGTAGAGTAAGTCATTAGAATCGAAAGCACACATGTGGAAGAGTCCTGAATGACAAGAATCAGAGTGCACTTTGATAACGGCTCAGGAAAATTTTCAGCTCTGATCTGTTTTTTTTCTAGGCTTTTTTGTGGGTGTCCTACATCTTAATACAATCTGGTGAATACCTCTTCGTTAAGAAAAAGATACAAGGATAGATTAGATTACAAGGACCTGGAAAGTATTATTTTGTTTCATGGTATCTATTGGTGATTAATTGGTTTTACTAAGAAGAATATTCTGAGGGACAGTAATCTCTGAATTTATGTAAGTGACTTTTGTGAATAATGCACCTACATTTGCCATTGATAATTCTTTCTTTCATTTGAGACTCTGTAATGTAATATGTTGTAATGGTAATTGTTCTCTAGAAGTCTCAGATAGGAGATCTGAACTTTCTAGGAGTCACATTTACACAAGGGATTTGGACAACAGCTCCCTCATGGGAGGTTATAATCTCTGTAATTCCTAATCTGATTTGCATTAGGGAATACATACAGCTCATTAGCAGCACTGTCATTTTAATTAGCACATAACTAAATGTGAGACCTGCATTTGACTTGTAAATAAATGTTCCATATATCCATGCTCCTCTAAGAGTGCCAGAAAATCAGAGATAGTGAGGATGATGAACTATGCAGTATTTCTCTTTAAGTGAGAGGCCACCACTTCCTCCCCAAAATATCACAAAGCTGTGCCTAGTGGGACGTGTAACCTCATTTGCATCAGTCGTGTCCTTCATCCACAAACACATTTTTCACTATACTGACCATGCTCTGTTAGGAACAATATTCAAATCTATTCTCTCCCAGGAGGCCAGGAGTGAAATTACCTTCCTGTTTCACTGGTACCTTCTTGCTTAATTCCCTTTATAAAGGTTTCCTATCTGTTGTGGAGAAAATAGAAATATATAGGGTTACTCTTTAATGTAAGAGAAAAAAGGCAATGTTTAATAAATTTGATAATATTCAGTAAAGCACATTACAATCTGTAATTAAATAATATTGTATTTTGATTTATTGTAACTGTTTATTTAAATATTATAAGACTATGACTTTGTTATGCCTCTGTTTTCAGTCTCTAAGTATCTTACTTCTCAAGAGCTGAAACATCTTAAATATGGAAGAAAAGCATCTGAAGTTAGGCATGCTTTTTGGCTATGTTCTTGGCCAGAAAACAAAGACCACAACAGCAAATTGAAAACTTTTATGTCGTAAAGATACTTCATTTGGAAAGGCAGCAATTGCAGAAATTTATTGTCTGTTTTTATTTTTGCTTTTTTTCTTATCCCAACTGATTATTGGAAAAAAAAAAAGGAAATCATCTTAATGCAGATGATGTGACAACTGTTTATAAAGGTATAGTCACCAGATCCTGGGTGAAGACCTTGTGGTATGTCATTTTGAAACAGAAATGCCAACTCTGAAGGCATTTTATATATAGGTAATTAGCATGTGGTGTATTGGGCATTTTGGAACTGAGTCTAGAGGACATCCAAGCTCATTTAGAACTTGGCTTTTCAACACAACAGGTGTGATTAAACTCCCTGGTGGGATGGAAGAGAAATTGTGTGGGAAGAATATGATCATCTGGAGAGCCTTATGGGAAAAGAGATTTGGTGTCCCATACTGCACAATTTACCTCAGCTACCTGGAACCCTGGATATATTAATATCTTTGGTGTTTATTTACTGTCTTCCTTCTGTGCAAGTGAATAATTTTTGCAGAAGTTGACTAATATTTTTCCTTGGCTGAGGAACAGGTTAAAGGTTAAACTCATGACTTTAGGCTAAGTAGGGCTATAATAAAGGGTACTGATTGTTTTGGTGATGTGAAGACCTGCTTGGGTGAGGTTAAAATATTAGACTGAGAGCCTGTATAGAAAACAAGGAACAAGTGCAGCTGTGAAATGTGTGAGACCACATGATTGGAAAGAACTTCTTGGAATCTTTTCTTGGAAGTCTTCTCCTACTGCAGGCATTTACATGCTGAAGTCCTTAATTACTACTTCAAGGTCTGTCTTAAACTAAGTAGTTTATAGCTTTCTCAAGGTTGCCCTAAACCTCCTGAAAGGGTTCCCAAGATTTCATTCTTCTGATATCTAAAAACCTTTTCCAAACTAAATTGTGCCAGTATTGTCTTTTATGTTAAACAAGTATTCCTTTCTTTGTCCTGGGGAAAAAGTAAATATGGCTACCATAGGGCTAAATCATGTGAAGGTAAAATGTCAGGAAAGTGTCTCCTTCTACTAAGCTGGCCATGGTGATGCTAAGTTAGCACTGAAATGCAGTGAGCATTAAATATATAGTCAACTATAAGGATGGATTTCACTGCTTTTCTACACAAGGGTACATTTTAGATATTGCACACAAGCTGGATGGGGTAAGAAATATAAATTTGTGTTAAAAATGGCTGCATATAATTGTGACTTGTATGGAAATTTAACTGAAATTTTTTTTGAAGTCTGCTACTGCTACTGTTGATAGTCAAATTTGTTATTTGTGTTAGTGTAGTTGGACAAGGTAGGTATCATGTATGATTAAGGGAGGGATAAATAGCAATAGATGGACACACAGGCAAGGCACTTGGTAGTGTAGAGTCCTTTCATACTATCTCACCATACCTTCTAAAATGGCCATAAAATGGCCAAGTTCTACACACTGAAGTCAATAAATATTTTCTTTCTGTCAGAGGACTGTACCAAAAAATTATGAAGCAGCAGATTTTTCTTTTATTTATTTTTTTTTAAAGACAAGGTGAAATAAATTTATCTAGACTAAAACTTCTTTTCGAACTATGTAACAGCTCAAACACACATCTGATTTAAAATGTCTGTTCTTTGCATGGAAGTAAAAAAGAAACAATAGGACAATTGATCTTTTAAAAGGAGAATTAAGGAGAGAAAATGAAGTGGAAGTGATTTTATTCATTAAGTAGCCTGTCTTGACTTGCTATATGCCTTTCAAATCTACTTTACTCATCTGAACCTGTACTTGTTGAAGCTAGTGACTGTAATGATGGTGACATCATCATTTTGTTTATACTGAAACCTCTTTTGAGCACAATCACAAAAGAGATAGTTTTAGGAGATTGATTACTCCTCAACTTTGGAATTTAGTAATTTTGGTGTACCTCAAACATGCTGCACTTGTCTTCAAGTCTGCTTTTCTTAGCTTTAGATTATGAACTCATCAGGCCTTTGATTATTTCTTCATAAGCATTTATAAACCACATAGTACACTAAATCTCCTGGAAAGAAACAAGAATAACTTTGATCCTTGACCATGTGAATTTACAATAAATATTTAGTCACGATTTTGCATTTTATATTACACCCACAGACTGTGCAGAGGTGAGCACTCAACATTTGTAAATCTTAATTAAGGATCTGCTAGAATGTGCAGGTTGTTCCTAGTTTTGATTTGACCCTGTTGTTCATGTGCCTTATAAGATGGTTTTCATTTACACAATTACTTCAGTTTTTTTTTATTTTTTTTTTTACAAGATCAGTCATACTGCCTTAATCACAGAAAATATGAAAGCATTTAATGAACAGCTTCTAGGTGTTTTATTTTAATTGTGCAGACTTAGAATGTATTTATTTATTATTTACTCCACTGGAGTGATGCTATTGTTTCTCTTTTTTGCTTTTTACTAACATTCAAATTTATATATCTGTTTCTTTCATAAGCACTGAATTTCATTATAGCTTTCACAAGCATGGGAAGGGGGATTTATCTTTTTTTGCAGATAGCTAGCCAAACAATGTCAAGTTTCAACTGATCTTCAGTATCCAATTTTAGATACCCAAACTGGTAATTTTTTTGTGCGCTAAGTATTGTATGACACTTGTCCTCAAAACTCAACATCATCTGGCTTTCTTTGGTTTTTTTCAGTCTGAACCTGGTAAACAGGTACTCAGAGTGTAAAGAATGCACCATTTAGTTGAGCACATAGGAAAAGGTTTAAGTTTTAAAATGTGATCTAGAAATTACATTGGCAGGGGTTCTGATACTCTTCAGTTTTCTCCTATACTCCTTCTAGCAGAGGATCTTCCTTCCCTAGACCCTTTTCTGTAAGAGCATTAGGTCAGAACGCCTCTTTCTCCTTTTGCAGCTCTAGTTTGCATGTTTGTTTCCTCACCCCTTCTTTCCCTCACACCCCATTTAACATCTGATACTTACCTTTCTGATCCCTGGGAAATCAGGTTTACTTTGTCCCCAGGTTTACTCCACTTCTTTGCTTGGAGCCAGTCTTCTCAACCTACCCAGGTGTTTCTCTTGCCTGTCTCCTTCTGTACATGTGATTGTTTGCACTAGTATTTGTGTCTTTTTGCCCTTACTCCTTTTGTTTGACTTTTGTTCCTCCTATTTGAATGTTCTTTGTCCTAGTGTAGCTATAGGAACTGGTTGTTTTCATACTGCTTCCCTCTCCCCCTCACGCTGTTTCTTTAATATTGTTTGCTTCTGCCAGCATCAGATGCTCTAATGAGAAACAGAGGGCAGGTCCCTTATCTTCTCCCCTCAGCTCCTTCTTTTATTTTTGTATTGACGGCTCCTCAGTATGAAACTCTGTCCTAGCCATGGAATTTATGTCTGCTTTGTCTTGAAAGAAAAGGTTACAAGGACCATGGAATACTGACTCCTGGCATTTTCCTCCTTCCCCATTCTTAGTGGTGCTACTGCTGCTAAAATAACCTCCTGTTGTGATTACCTGTACCAGGTACTCAGCTCAATTAAAGTTGACAATGTTTTTGTTAGTAATATTGTGTCAGCCTGTAAGAACAGCCAGTATTAATAGATAAAAGTCTTGAGAAAGAATCTACTTTGGTAGAAGTAATGGCTGTTCCAGTTATCCCATCAAACATCATCTTTCCATCCTGTTTGTGAAGTCTGTGGTAACTTCCTGTCAGAGGCCCTACTTGCCAGAGCAGCTGATGACTGCAGTGGATTTGATGCTGGTGTCAGGCTGGGTGGAAGGTGCTTTTGTCAGCCTCTAACTTCCTTTCTTTGAGGCCTTTAAGCGTCTGGTAGTTGGCAAGAAAGTAAACAGCAGGAGAATAAAGTGCAAAGCTGACTCTTATGGCACTACCCTAAGGAGACAGGAGACAGGAAATTTCCTAATCAGAGGTCCGGCTTATTCAGCAATTTCTGCTGCTTCCATCTATGTCCAAGAATGTGTTTGGGGAGGGAGTGGGAAAGGAAAAGGGAGGAAGAGGAGTGGAGGAAAAGCACCATCGGCCACTCTTAGTGGACCAGGTACAGTATCTAATTAAAAATACTGATGGTCCACCTCTTCAGTGCCACACAAGCCCTACCCATCTCCTTTCATATGTCACCTGGTGTGTCAGGGACAGTTGCACTCATATTCATATACACAAAGCTGGTCTGCTTCTATTTTGATAATGAGTTTTGGGGAGGTTTGATAAGTTTTGAGTGTTTTGAAGGTCTGGTCAACTTGTTGTAAACAGTGGTATCAGTTTATTTCCACTCAGGCAACATGGCATGGGGAAGCTAGGTTGGCCTTTTCTGCTGTAGTTACACATATGGTGACCAGATGGAATGCAATGAGCAAACAAGTTTTTCAGCTCAGCAAATGACTGTGTGTTCACCTGGAGACGTTGTTCTCCATAGAGTGCCAAAGGAAGTAAGGTGGATGAATCCTGGGCCCTACTGCCCTACTGCACCTTGATTTGTCCATTGGGCATTCTCTGATGGCATTGAAAAAAGTGCTGGAGCATCTTGTCAGAGATCCCTTCTCAGAGATCAAGGGGAAAGGAACATCCTTTTATGCCAAACCTAACTGGCATTTATGTCAGTAGGCTCCTTTTTGAAGGACCAAATATTTTTCTCACTCTAACCCTTCGTCTGCTGTCCCCTGAGAAACCTCAATAAATACTGTAGTTCACTGCACATTATGGGAAGTCCTCTTTTAGATATTACTGTTCTCTGGGCTGAATCCCCAGAGAACAGAGAAGTTCAGTGCTTGTGAAGATGGGTTGTGTTCATCCCAATATCAGTGGAGGACCACTGCAACCTGCCTCCCAAGTCATATTTAGCACCAATTACGTGGGACCTGAAGTTGCAATCCATCCCTTTTTATAGCCATGCTGTTTTGTGCAAGACCATTTTCAATGGTTTAACTGGGCTGAAACTGCCAGTACTGTTCCTGGAAAAGGAAAGGATGGAATAGGTCACAGTTATACTGCAGGTGTATCAAGGCCCTTAAATATCAAGGTTATTATTTTTGTGGTGGTTGTGCTCAGTGCTTTATTATCCATTAAAACTCTGGGTCATAATCTTTGATTGAAGGCTATGTTAAGACTGCTCCCTATTCAATCAGTTCTGCACAGCTTGTCTTACTTACTTCATCTCCTCAGTACAACTGGGCAGGTGTAGTTTACACTAATGATGCATTTCTCAAAGTGCAGGTTTTAGTGACCTGGTGTAGGTGCATGCCAAATCTTTAATTTAAAGCCTCCCTCCAGGTTGTATGGGTCAGGAGCTCTGGCCAGGATTGCAAGGATTGCATCTGTGCCCAGTGCCATCCAACGGTGTGTGCACCTGCTGTTCCCTCCAGGGCATTTGCTTCTGTTCAGAGAAATGGTGAACTAGTTCTGTTTGCAGACTGATTTGGCTCTGCCAGAACCTTTCCTGAAAAGCATAGGGATGGTTACTGGTCACCAATCCGCTCTTCCTCCCCAGGCTCAGGCGAACACCAGGAGCCTTTCGCTCTCCTGTGGCCAGCCTCCAAAGCAAGCCAGTGTTTGAGGCTGTGCTAAGCCTCCTGCTGGTAGGCAGTGCCAGAGGCCTGCTTTGCCTCCACAGCCAGGTTTATATTTTTGTCCACAGGCTCTGCACGGCCTCCTTTTATAGTGTTCTTAGTTCAGCACGGTATTTGTTGATGCACGCATTCCTTTCATTTGCTGCTTCCAAAACGGCTGATAAGACCAGAAACTCTTCTGTCTCCATTTGAGAAGGCTTGTTTGAGACCCAGTCCAGCTGAGATCCCCTCGCCTTGCTTTGTCTCAACCGTGCTGTATCTGCCTCAGCCTGCCTGCCTTCACTTTTACACTGCATCTCCTGTGATCCCTGCCTGATCCTGAAACCTCTGTGCCTCTCATCAAGTGACACTAGAATTTTTGCTTCTTTCAGAAGTCAAGCTGGGACTGGCCCTGTTGCAGTGAAGTCACTGCTGTTTTCTTCCTGACACTTCCCAGCCATTCAGAGTTCCGACACTGTATGAAACAAATGCTAAGCCCAAAGCATCCCCAAAGTGATCCAGGGAACTGGCTGTATTGCACATGATGTAGAGCTTTGTGACCTCACTGCCCTGCTGGTGCCCATCACCTCCCTGTGTTAATGTTAGAGCTTCAGTGACAGCTCAGCCCAGAGGCTGTGGGCAAATAAAGACTCTGCAGAGTGTCAGGGTGGAAAAAGAGCCACAGTATGCAATCCCCCCCTAACGTGTAGTGGGTGTAGGTGTAAGGAGGAGCCCCAGGGCAACATGAGCATGTAGTCAAGAACAGGAAGCACAAAGGGATGGTTCACCTGCTGTATGTGGATGTTCAGCCCCATCAGCACAAGGTGTTTCACAACTGAATGAGCCTAAGGAGGTTGTAATTTTTAGAAAGGCAGACAACGCAAAGTTATCTCTACTAGACAAGTGTTAACAGCTGTTTCTAAAAACTTTCACTGGAGAAAAGCTTTACAGGGGCAGCCAGAAGTACAGCCTTGATACTGCTCCCTCCCAGCCCCCCAGCCTTTTGAATAAAGGATTGTTGGACTATTTATGCAAGTGCAAATAACATTATTTTTGGAAATGACTGAATTATTTTCATTACTTTTTTTCCAAAAGAAAAAAAAAATCAGCCCGAGGCAGACACCTGGCATGGAAAATTTCAGCTTGCGTGGTAAAAGGCTGGCAAAGTTACCGGGAAGTGCGAAGGGTGTCAAAAAAAAAAAAAAAAAGAAAAAGAAAAAGAAAAAAAGAATAAGAAAAAAAAAGGAAAGAAAGGCAAGCACTAAGCAGGCGTAGTCACCGGCAGCGCTGGCAGCTCGCTGCCCTCCCTGGCTCCCGGTCCCGCCGGGATGTGATCCCTTGTGTCCGGCGGTGCTCCCGGTC
>VYZP01020684.1:0-33160 GCA_013400635.1 Hypocryptadius cinnamomeus
TCCAGGTTAAATAAATCACCTTTTTTTCCTTTACACATGCAAGTCTTGGGAAAATATATTAAACTTGTTTTTCATGTTGCAGGTGCCTTTTATGTAACTCTAGATATTTAAGTTAACGCTATTTAAGGATATTCAGCACATTACATTCCATCAGCTGTGTGGGTCCAAAGGAGATATTGTCAGAATGAGTTTTTAGAGAAGAAAGAATGTGATTCTTTATTTAGTTTTTAAAGAGAGGGACATAAGGGGTCTGGTAAANTTATTTAGTTTTTAAAGAGAGGGACATAAGGGGTCTGGTAAAGTTGGGATTTTCGGTTTGTTTTTTTTTTTCATGTTAAAATAAAAAACCGGGTATTTGTAGCATTTCTCTATTTTTGTGCATATTCAAAAAAAGAAAAAAAAACCCACTGGTGAGATGTAACTGCTTTATCGCAATTAAAATTCATTGATAATTTCAGTTCAAATGAACCTGCATCTTTGAAAAATCAATCGCTTGTCCCCAAATCTTTCTTCTTGTAATCAAATCTATCAGATCAAAAATACAGTGTTCAACTCTCCTGTTTATTCACTCCTTAAAGACAGGGGATGTGTAATTAAGTTTATACAAGACTAAGAAAGGGAGGGAAAATCAGAGTCCTACTCTAAATCAGGCATCATCTTACCTATTATATGAATTCTACAGCAGATATGTAATCTAATTCTACTTTATATGATCCACTGGTAAATTTAGCAGAATTCCCAAAGAAGTGTTAGTCAAAACCATGCATACTCAAGGAGAAGTATGTGGGAGATGTGGAGAATGATTGTATGCACTGGCCAACTCCTGAGGCCATGTTTGAGACCTCTTTGCAAGCACCATTTCCACAAACAATGGAAGTGTCCACAGGGACCATCGTGCTCATCTGAACAGAGGCCTTTGGATTCCCAGGCCCTCCCAGGGACACAGGAGTCCTCTTTGCCATCATTTCATCCCCTCTCTCACTCATCAAACACATCTGACAATATCCTTCTGTTGCTCATGCAAATGCAAAAACCAATCACATTTTCTGCTTTCAGTAAATATTTTCATGACAAGCATTTATAAGTATTTTGAAGCAATTTCTCTTCTGTTAATTTGCTCAGTCCTCCCTTATACCTATGCATATTTTAAATAACCAGAGGTTTCCCAAATACCTTAATGAACCACCTCCTTTTGCTTCTTCTGAACCTTTCTTTATGTGGCTTCATTTGATGGCCCTGTTCTTGCACAGACAAGAGAACAGAGGGAGATGAAATGCTGCCCTACACTACTTCTCTAATCTTGTTCAACAGATCAGCAGCAGTTCTGGAGAATACGGGCTCTCCTTCTGCAAAACATTCTCCAGTTTCTGCAGAAAAGTCTCTTACCTTTTTCTGACTTTTTTTTTTTTTTAAGTTAGAGGAATTTTCCTTCCTGTTCCCCATTCAGAAACATTCATTCAGCCAAAGATGGTCTCCCATCAATTAATGGCCATCAAGCTCTCTGGCTTGAACATGTTACTGCAGGAGAACAAATTGCCCACATCATCTTTGCTGGAATCACAGGCCTGAATCCAGAACTTGCTAAAGCAGTAATTACAGCAATTCCCAGGGCGGGTCTTGCTTCGTATCCTCCTTTATGTTTTTCCTCCAGTCACTCATGTGTAGGATCTGCCCTGGTCAGCACCAACACAAGCCCCATCAGAGCTCTTGCCCTTCATCTTGTATTTAATTCAATGAGGGCCAGCAAAGGCATTGCCTTTCCATAGTAGTTTCTATCCAAACATCTGATATTTTAGCCCTGCTGTTCACAACTCTGTGTGCTCATGTTTAAATTAAGCCACTCTACATCTTCCTTGATGGTGTCCTAGCTCAGTGTTGCTCACATCATTGTGCCATATGTGCAGTATGGATGTGTTGTTCCTAGTGTAGCAGCTAAACCCCATATGTTTCAGCCTGTGGTAAAGAAAATATTATATACAGTCAACAGGCTATCTTTCACGGAAGCTTTTCTTCAATGCATTAAAATGGATTTCCCAGCAATATTCAATATTCCCCATTGTTGACTTATTCAAGTAAATTCTGCAACCATTTTTGAAATTTATTTATTTATTTATTTATTTATCCCTTAAAGGTCAGGGGCAGAATGTGCCACCATGATATGATATCCACATAAATAGCAACCAGTACACAAGAGGAAATGAGGAGAATATAGTGTCTACAGTCAGCACATGTCATGGTTTTTTAAAGTGTTACCTGTGCATGCCCTCCTTCTGAAGGAGGTGGATACTGTGATATTATATATTGTGGCATTTAGTGCATTCAAGTAGTAGATGATATAAATTAATTCTGCAGTTCTTTACCTCTGGAATAGAGTTATTCTGGAATAATAGTCTTTATTATTCCAGAATCAAGCACTACATAATGCAGACCTAGACTAGCACTTTCTTTTTATGAAAATAATATTAATAATGAGAGAACACTACATTAGGAAACTGGTTGACATACACAATAAGTTGGCTGCACTGTGCTCAGGTCACTTCATAATTAAGAACCTTTTTGAGAGGTGATCTGCTTAAATAACGGTTTAGGAATTGCAGAAATCCAGTTTTATTCTTGGGTGAGACCCTGACTACGGAGAGATTTTACAATAAGGTTGTCATTCCACTGTATCTAGAATAATTAGTATTTCCTGTCTACCCTGGGAGGACCCAGGCTAATATAAATTATTTAAATTATATGGAAAAGAATATTTGAGAATTTAAACTGTGACATCATTGTTCTCAGTAGAACTATGTCATGTTTGTTTTGCAAAAGTGTTCTTGATTTACAGATTTTAGAGGGTACAATTGAATACTATTATTAAAATTCCTACAGTCAGGTGTTTTTTTAAGGTGCCTGCTAGCTGCTCAAAGATACCAATGTCTATTGTAATCTTTGGAACAACCAAGTTTCTCTCTTCTCCTTTGATGTGGTCCTCTTTGCTATTTTCCTAGCATACATCAAATATTTCAACTCAGTCCAAGTCATCAAAAACATTCAAACAAAGCCAAAAAGAGAAACAATAATCTCATATTTGTATCTTGTAAACACTAGTATAACATAATCTTAATGGAAACCACCACTTCTTTTAGCACATCATTTTTGATCATTAATAACTCCTGGATGTTGGAACAATAAAATCCATACCAAGTCCAAATTAACAGCCAATCGATTTAACAGCCAGAGATGATGAACATATATCCAGACTTCAAACTCATCAAATTCACAAGACAAGCCTGTTGGCTGTTCAGCTACAAAACAGGTCCTGGCACAGTTTAGTTTGCATCTCTGAAATGCTCTTTAATTTACCTCTGAGCCACTTGGAAATTCTGATACACAGTGAAAAGAAGAGAGTACAGTGCACAGACACAATGTGCAGGCGTCTGTGTAAATTCACCCATCCTTCCCAGGAAGAGGAGGAAAGGGAAGGGAACAAGACAACAGCACAGTCCTGGGGAGAGAGACACTGAAGGGACAGCTTAAGGAGCACTTGCACAGAATGACATTAGAGTGACCTCCATCACTTACTCAGCTTCTTACAGCTCAAAAGGCCTGTGTGGCTCTCAACATCTCTTTAGGCACATGAGGCAATATTTGTTCCAAGCACTTTGTGGTAAGGAGAGGAAGAATGTTGAAAATAGCTGAATAGAAAGTAAGATAACCCCTCCTTGACTCCTAGGTTTTCCACCAGAAATTACAGCAAGAGAAAGGCTGAATTTCAAAACGTAGTTTTGTTTTGGGTCAGTCTGATGAACTGAAGCATAGTTGGGGACGTGGTTGGTTTTTACTTTTGCAATCACTGAACACACAGTGCAGACATATTTGCCATGTTTTTTTTTTTTTACTATTGGTGATCAGAAAAGTCAGCTAATGAAGCAGCACATTCTGGAGTTCTTCGGTACTTAGAAAGTGCAGAACTAGTGAATTGTCAACACAAAAACTCTCACTACACTGTCAGAGCAGGTCTGGTTGGGCTGGTCAGTTCTGAGATCACTGTTCTGCAGTTAATGAAGGGCCTGGGTCTCTTTGGAGGACAAGGCCAAATGGAGACCATGTGATCCTGTCTTGGCAGGGCCTCTGGCCCAGATTCTGAAATCTGCTTGTATATTAGATAAGTCTCCAATGCCAAAGAAGGGATTTATACCTTCAGCTTGAATTATGCATTACCTGTTACTTCTACCAAACTCCTTGATTCCCAAATTCTTTTCAATCTGGTCCCTCAGGTAGAAGACCTTATGCTAACAGGAACAGTGAGGGGAGGAGCAAGTGAGAACATACTCACATACATGCACGCAGCCTTCAAAAGGCACATTAACAGAAGACAGCATTTCAAGCTGTATGATAATACAGTGCATTAAAATGCACTCCTAATACATTATTTGATGTGTGACTGAGTAGAAACAGCATATGCAAATTGATTCTAAGCATGCAATGTAATTCCCATGTTTATGAGCTGTGCAAATGGGAATTCAGGTTTGTTATGAGCACTGACTGAGACATGATCTTTGGTTGTTTCATTTTCTCTAACTCTGAGTCATCAGTCTCACTGTCTGATAATGAATTCGAATGTGAGTCTGTATAATACCTTCTCGTTCTCCATCACATATGCTCCTGTCATCATGTCATTTCCAGGGAAATACAGTTGAAATCACATCCTGCAGTGATGAGGTGAAAGATGGCTTTTTCTGGAGCAGTAGTAAATATTTGTCATCTTAATAACTTAAAAATTGATGCTTTTTAGAACTGTCCACATTACGATCTCATTGAGTTTGGGAGCACTGTGTCATTTGCCTAGTTTTTGTCTTCATGGCAACTGAGAGCATGTCCATAAGGCTCTGAGAAGGCAGCACTACATGAGCGAGTGGGGACCTTTGGTGGTATGCAGCCATAAAAAGCAAATGCAAGATGAGTCATCCATTTGCAAGACAATGGTGTTCATTGATGCAATTTTCAGCATGATCTTAAAAAATTATGGTGGCTTAGAGGCATGTCTTTCCCCACCCCTCTCATTTCTCTTGTTTTTTTTGTTCCTCACACATTCTTTCAAATGGATTTACAAAGTTATGAGGGTAGAGACAATGTCTAGCCTGGAGTCACCTGTGGGGGATTTGTGGCATGTCTTTTTCTAGAGAAAGAGTATTACAGGTTGGCTGACAGATCTACAGACAGACTGCCTCTTCCCTGGAATTATCCTGAATCTTCTGTGAAGAGGAAAGGGTTCTCAAGTAACAAATCCAGGATGTTTTTCCAAGTAATTTGAGTTCTAGGTTAGAGAAGGCATGGGAGGATAATAAAAACTGTATGGACTGAAGCAGATGACTGAGTGGCAGCTCTCTTTCTGCCTATGTACATCACAAGAAATTTTCCTTGAGAGCAGCCTAAACCACAACTAATCCCACATGCCCTAATCAGCACAGTTTACAACATTTCTCATGGGATGTGGTGCTTGCAAAACAAGGAAAGCTGGCAGCCTCAAAAGGAGAGAGCTGCTAGCACCAGAGCTCTGCACGCAGAGCCAGGGGCACAGCTTCCCATCGCCAGTCACAGGCACAAACCACTCCTGCCTGCCAACCACCAGTGCACCTCTGGCAGATGCCTGCACACAGCAGAGAAAACAATTTCCTCCTTCCCATCTGCCCTTGACACATGACGTGAACATTGTGTGAACACAGAGCAGCCCTGAGCTGATAGATGGGGAAAGTCCATGCAGGGTATTCTGACACCTTCTCTGGAGCTCAGGATCCTCAGTTCCCTGCTGGTTCAGGAGCTGCCAGGCTTATCCATGGTCTCCTATGATCCCATCCAATTTCATACCATAACCTTAGCAGCTAGGCAGTGAACAGTCCAGCCTTCAGCCTCCCTCAGACAAAGGTCAAGCTGTTTTTACCTGCTCCTCAGATCATCACTGGACCAGTTAAGGACATTCCATTCCTCCTGAAGGAGCTTTGCTACATGACACTGGAGTTTAGTATTGCAACACTTACCCAGGTTGGAGGAAAGCCTGACTATGGTACCTACTCATGAATTATTTGTGTACTGCACCATGGATGGATACCTTAGGCACGAAGACCAGGATCCAGCCTCTTCTTTCCTCTGTCTTAATCACTAGCACATATGATGACATGCCTCCTACTTTTATTTGCTCATCCTCATGGCTTTTGCATTTTTTCCGTGCAGGCTGGGGCAGGATGTACAATGGGAGCGATTCCTTGAGGAAGGGGCAGGATGGACAAGAGAGAAAGATGGATGAAGAATGAATAAGATCAGGAAAAGACCAAAGCAAAAAAGCAAGGACTGTAAAAGAGAAGGAAGACTCCTGAGAAGAGTAGTGTTGTTTAGGAGTTGGACACGTTTCAGACCACTTGAAGGCTGAAGGGCAAAAAGTGATAACCACAGGAAAGGCGGAATGTGGAGAACTACTACAGGAACTAGGGTACAAAAATATAACAAGCAGAATCCAGAGAGAAGATATAAGAACAGAAGGCAAGGGATGACAGTAGCAAGCCCTTCTTTCAAGAACTTTCTAATTAATCTGCTAGTCCTCTAGTTTTGCTTTCTAACAAATGGAGACGCGCTGACAAAAGTGTGTGTCTGCATCGCCCTCTAGTGCCACGTCCCCTCTGGCCTCGCTAGAAAGCAGGGCTGAGGAGATCAAGCTTCTTGAAAACCTGCATAAAGACATCAAGAGCAGGAAACTGGGAGAGTTTTCTCATCTGTTATTAAAAATAAACACAGTAAATTGCATCTAAAAGTCTCTAGTAAAAGATAATTGAGCTCAAAGAGCCATGCACGTGACCACTTAACTAAGAAATATCAACAAGTAATTGTCCTTCAGTGTTGCTGACCTTGCCTGACTTTGTACTTGCTAATATTCATATTCATTTAGCATTAGTTGCTTAGACATTGAACAAGATGTATATGAGAGCTGAACTCAAATAACAAGAGAAAAAATTTCCCATTTTGTTTATTCATTTATTTATATTGGATGTGCAAGTTTATTCTTCTGGGCTTAAAGGCCAAATGAAGAAATAGGAGCATGGATACTGGTCTGTGAATGGAAGAAATTTATAAACTGTTTTAAATCCTTTTGATCTTCATTTGTTCATGCTTGATTGATTTTTTTTTTTATTATTATTTAATTTTTCTTGTATGAACTTGGTGCTGACTGGCAGAACACTGTGCATTCATGTAAACTAATGCTTATGCATTTCAGATAGAGATGGGTAAATTTTAAGGAAGGTTCTCTCTATATGGGATTTATTTCAACGGGTGGAAATTCCTGCTATGAAACCTATTGCTGAGGTGTGGGTTTGGTCTAATTTTGCCAAACCTCTGCTAAATCACATTAATTCTCAAAATGCCTTTAAAACTTGTAGCACAACCTGTTCCATAAAGCTGCCTCCTCTCACCCAGCTGTCTTACTCTGATTGCTTAATCCATTGCAGAGTTTCTCCACTTTTGCCCTGAACCAGCTTAAGGTCAGACTTGAAAGTCCTTGGCCTCTGAAGGAAGTGGTAGAATAATTTCTGCTCTTTACAATCAAGAAGTGATTCAAAAATGTGTATCAGCTTGCAGTTTTGACCTACTACATTGGAGGGACTCATCTGAAACCAAGAATTGTATGTGACCACTATGCAGGACCAGAGCTGAGACCCACTGGAGGCAGAGACCCAATTGTAGAGCACAGACAGTGGTAGAAATGGGCCTTTGTTCAGCCCCTTGACTCCTGCACCCAAAACAGGAATGAAAAGACATTAGTTACTCACGGCCCAAAGACCCTTCAAACCTCCCTGGCTGGCCACACACTTCAGTGTTTGTTAATCATCGTTAGTGCAGAGCAAAGCTTGGGATTGACAGCTGAATGCATGACATCTGTGGGTCATTCCTAGTGCCCAGGACTCTCAGTTCCTGCTGATAAGTTGCAGATTAACCAGATACTATTAATTTCTGATCCCTCCAGGCTCCCCTGAGATACTGACATTCTTTGTAGTTCTGAAGCCATAATCCAATGTGAAATAAAACCATTCCTAAAGCCACTATCCTTTCCTTCTTTTAACATCACGAAACAGATTAGTTGAGGTGCAAAGACACTAATAATAATAATAATAATAATAATAATAACTTTGTGCTCCTTTTGCATAAGAATAGCTGTGGTTTTTACAAATATTGGTGTGTCATCCAAGCCTGTTTCATTATGGGAAAAAAAAAAAAGAAAAAAGAAAAATATTTACAGAGATCTGCCTCTTAAATCAAAAGATAGACAGGACTTAACAGTCAGAATGGCTGATGCACTCTCTGAAAAATGTGCATGGTCGCAGTATGTGTTTTATAAAACTATGTTTTACACTTTATAGAGCTTGAACTGGCCGTGCACACTTTATTAAGTGTGTGGAAACAGCTGTTCACAATTAAGTCCTTTATTCTTCAAATACCTACTACTGGGCACTGAATTGACTGCCATATGTTAATCCAAGTCACTGATCTATATCTCCATATAGACATACTCCACAGTATCCTTAAACTCTTTCTCTTTACAATAATGTTAGTTTTCCTGCATAGTAAAATGGAAACTCAGAGCCTAATTCTCTTCTCATTCACGCCAACATGGATCAAGGTCATGGAGCTATGCTGATGAAAGCAGATGTAAAATAGAATGATGGTCAAATCCCTACAGCCCATTTTAATTTTTGCAAGTTGCATGTCTAAAAATTAAAACAAACACCTGCCAAGCTACCAGTAAAAGAGGTCAATCTTTCAGAGAGCAGCAGAACTTCTTTTTGTGACAAATATCCTTTCCCTGGGAAGGAGGAATTTTGTATCATCACTGTCACACATAAACCATGGGAACAGGAAGAAACAGGCTGGCCAGAAAGCTGCTTTCCTTAACTCCACATACACCTTTTCCCTTGGCATTATTAAAATATGCAGGAATGGAATATTCTGTTACTTCTGCAGAACAAGATACGCAAAGGAAATGGTCTGGCAAGCTTTTTTCCAAGCGTAAAGGGCTTTCTTGGTTCCCAGTAGCCTTGCCAAAAAAATTAAAGCTCTTCAAATAACACTCAAGTTGGTCTTTCCTTAGGATGCATTTAAATGTTCCTTAGAATTCTTTGTGTCCAAATGTCAAGTAATTACCAAGGATGAATGTGTTCCAACAGATGCTTGAACGAAACTCAGGAAAGTAACTCCTCATGTGTTGGGAGCCTCAGACATTTGAGGCTGTCTGATAGAGCAAGATATTTGAATAGGTGTTCAGTTTGAACAAACACCTGGTTCTATTGGAGGCAAAACCAGAGCGAAAACCTGAACCCACTATTTAGAGAGGACAGGTGAGCTAACACCCACATTAATAAGTGAAAGTTCAGTCCCAGGTCTGCATGTTAACTGTGTCCAGCCCAAGACAGCAGTCACACAGAACAGCAGAAAAGCAGGTTTTGTGACATACCTTTCTTTCTGGGACATGAAATCAGCCCTGCACGCAGCTCCTTTGGGACTTAATCTCACCAGGACAGGATAAACACAGCAAACACTGTTCAAAGGAGTGCCAGTTCCCAAACAGCATTCACTATGAGATGTGTGAGTTGTAATGGCATGTGACACATCACAAAAAGTCATCAGCCAAGATCATTTGGGATTTCCCATTGCAGCCTGAGTGTTATGCTGTAAGAATGAAGGTACTTGACATAACATTGAGCCTGGTTATGTAGAAATTCAGCTTAGGCAAGATGTGCAATGGCCATATGGTTACTATAATATTTCACAGTAACATAGACTTGAATATGTGATAATAGTTTCATAGGCAATGGTTTAATACTAGCCATGTGTTAGCTGTATAGATACAGCTGCTAGGAGAAAAGTCTGGGCACAATCAAAGGGATTGAGTCAGTCAATGTTTGCCAAACTCAGAGGATTTAGCCACAGTAATAACTAGACTTTACCTTGTGTTTTTCATATTAATTTCCCCGATGAAACTATGGTTTATAATGGTCAGAGTAATATTTCTTTGTTTGCTCCAACAGGCTGAAGTCATGTGAAAACTAGTGTTTCTTTGAAAGCTGGGAGGAAATCGAAGATTAGCTTCAAGGTTCTTGGGAAAGCAACACAAATCTTCATTAGGGCAGTAATAGGCATTAATGCACTGTAACTAAAATGGTCTGTTACCTCTTCTTGTTAGGAACTGGATGATAGATGGAGACCATTTCCTCTTTCTGATTGCCATTGCAGTTCTAATGACTTTGGTGAATACATACATGATTGAACTGATCACAGAAAAAAACAAGAGCATAAGGCAGTGATTTGGTCATGTAGCTATCTTTCTTCCTCTAGAGACAAAGCTATTTAATGTTAATCATTAAGGACATGGATGGTGTAAAATAACAAGTTCATGCCTTCCTTTGAATTTTTGAGGGAAGGTTTCTGTTGTTTTCTCTCTAACATTACAGTACCTGTTCTAAATGATGGACCTTAAAGAAATAACTTTCCATGGTTTTCCTCTTAATATTTCTCATTTTCTACTATCCTAATGATTCTACCACAAAACAGATTTCTACTTGCCTCTAAAGAGGATATCAGTTTATGTCCCAGACTTGATACCATGCTCCACCAGTGTGGACTGCTTTTTAGTGCTTGAGAAAATGATGGTGTTTTGACACAGGACAGTGGTCTTCAAATAATTATTTCTTTACTATGATTTTTAATAATAATCAGAAGAGTTATAAATTCATATATAATCACATACACATATTATCAAGCCAAAAACCTACCTTGGGATACATAAAATCACTTAAGATTGAAAAGTGTTCCCCATATGTTGCAATTATCCCATTGCTGAGTCATCAAAAAATAAGGAAGTCAGAAATTCTCCTGGAAAACAATCCAGACTCAAAGACATAAATTGTATTTTAAAGACACAAACCAATACACCCACTAGCCACATCCTACGATAACAATACAAAGTAATAACCAAATATCCTTATTATACAGGATTTGTAATTTTTATGATGCTTCTTTAAGCCATTTCAATTATTCAATTTTTTAAAAATATTTTTGTTTTTCAGTACAATAGTAATATCTTAATACTGTGAATATTTTAATACTTTAAATTTTTAATATTTAAAATATTTGTTATACTTTAATACTTTAATTTTTTTTTTTTTTTGCCTTTAGATTTTAGAGGCAGAAAACAAAAACGGAAACATATCTTGATTCATTTGTGGGCTTTTTCTGGAATGTTTTCTAAATTATCTTCCAAAATATATGATAAAAATAATGTACCCAAGGTTTCATCTAAACATTATACTGAGATTCTTACGTAAACAGCAGGAAAACCTGTGCATCTTAGCACATAAACAAAATAACATACCCCAAATATGTAACAGTTCTTTCTAGTATAATCTCTTCAGTCACTTTCAACCAAAACACATCACAAATGGCCATGAATTCTGGTTCAGAGGCAAAGTGAATGAGAAGGAAAGCACAGGTTACGTTCTAATGTACAAATTAGGAAACCCCCAACTCCTGTCCTGTTTCATGCCCTATCATCCTTACTAAACTTGAGCCAGAGTGTTCCCAGGTGATCAAGAAGGCCTGTGGTATCCCATCTTATATCAAAAAGAGTGGGGCCAGCAGGACCAGGGCAGTGTTTGTGCCCCTGTACTTGGCACTGGTGAAGACACACCTCAAATCCTGCCTCCAGTTCTGGGCCCCTCACAACAAGACATTCAGGGGCTGGAGAGTGTCCAGGGAAAGCTGGTGAAGGGTCTGGAGCACAAGCCCCATGAGGAGCAGCTGAGGCAGCTGGAGTGTTTAGCCTGGAGAAACCAAGGTTCAGGGGAGACCTTGTCACTCTCTACAGCTGCCTGGAGTTGTAGGCAGATGGGGGTCAGGTTTTTCTCCCAAGTAATAGAGAGGACAAGAGGAGGGAGAGGACAGGACGAGAGGAGATTATCTCAAATTGCACCAGGGGTGGTTTATATTAGATATTAGTAAAAATTTCTTCACTGAAAGGGCTGTCAAGCATTGGAACAAGTTGCCCAGGGAAGCAGTGGAATCACCATTCCTGAAGACGTGAAGATGTGGCACTTGGGGACATGGTTTAGTGGTGAGCTTGGCAGTGTTAGGTTGACTGTTGGAGCTGATCTTAGAGGCCTTTTCCCAGCCTAAATGATTATATTGTGCTCTTTTCCTGTTTTCCTTATATATAGTAACATTCCCATGTGCTTGTAGACTTAGCTAACAACCCAGTATGTTCCTTTCTAGTTCTCAGACCCATAGCAGAGTTGCCAGGGGTAGGAATAACAAGAGTGGAAAAAATCCCTTACCCAAGAAGACATCAGGATTTGCCACGTCCCTAGTAATCTCTGTATGCCTAACTGCATTTAGTTATTATGTCCTTGCAGTGTCCTTTTAGGCCAGGTAGCAGAACTCTGGTCTTGCCTTTGAGAAACCCTGCTGAAGCCACAATGAAGAAAGCTGGTAACTTCCCATATCTGTATGCAAATACAGTTTAGGGTACTTTTTTACCCAAAAAAAGCCCTGGCAAAAGAAGGAAAATAGCAGCAGCCTTTACACCTTGATGTTTTGTCTCAGAAAGGATATTAAATATTGATAGAGTTTTACTAATAAATGTATCTTGGTGTATTTTATGTCCCAACATCTCAGACAGAATGTTTAATGGAAAAATCCCTTGGTAGGTAAATGCCAGTTCAGTCATGGAAAATTACATCTCTACAAACACCCACTGTTGTGGACTTAGTTCATGAAATGATCAAGGAAAGTGTGACCCAAGTGGGACTAATTTGCCCCTTCACATATGGTATATAAAGCTATGCATAGGAGACCACTAATGTGGGGAAGAGGCCAGCCTAGCATTAATTGTGTCTCTAGGCTACACATTCTTCAGCTGATGCTAGTGAAAAAGTACAGATGTCATTTTGGCCCATGGACAGATACCACACTTTTTACTGATGCCACAGAAAAACTGATCATGAACAAAGTGGCTAATAAAAGAGCATATGTTATAAAAGGTCTCAAGTTTAAATAATTCACTGTCTCACACCAAAATATCCATGCAAATAAAAAAAAAGAAATCATCAAATTTGACTTTCTCACAGCAAAGAAGTTGCCATATTTTGGCTATAAATTTCTTCATAAAAATGGCACCTATTAATATGAATTTTATATCATATTAAAGTACAAAAAGCTCATAAAGAATTATTCCATGCAATACAATTTTTCTTTGTGTTCTGTCTTTCCTTTAAACTATGTCTCCAAATCGTTTGCAGAATGAAATCATAGTATTTAATTTTATGATTCATATTATTAGTTCATGTAACTCTTAGGCCATGTACCTGAGGTTCTCTGTAGATCTTGTTGGAATGGGCCATGCAGTCATTTTGTCTAGTTTTAACAAGATAAGCAGACAGAAGCCAGGCCAGTGAGAGTGCTCAAGAAAACCCTTTTTGCCCTTTATGCCTTCCTTCTCTCTTCCTTCCAGCTGCAGCCAAGAATTAGTCACAGCTGCATTTCTTCAGGTTTTATAAGCTTGTCTTAAGCCCTGCTTCCAAAAAGGAGGAGAAGCCAAGCTTGGGCACTGCAACCCATTTAAATTCCACCAGCACTTAATAGTAAGTGCAGAGTTTAATCATTTATTAAGGGCAGAGTTGTGAAAAGAGGCAGCACCTTGAAATCCTCCTGCTGCTATTACTGCTAGGTAGGGCACTAACAGGGACACATGCTCAGTCTTTAGGACATTTTGCAAAGTGCTCTGTTGCTCTGCTGTGGCTGATTAAAGTCCTGCTGTGACTCTCGTGCACTGGCAGAGCCTCCTGGTGGCACCTGTACATAGAGCTCTGGGACAGTCCATGCTCTGGAAGTACATTCCCTTGCCATGGCTCCTGCCCTGCAAACATCACAGGAGACAGGAAAAGAGATGCCACTACAATTTCATTTTCTCTTGTTTGTCTGAGAAAGCCATTGTCTATCTGCAGCCGACAGTAAATGTGTCTCTGTATGGGCAGGGCAGGACATGTAATGCATAAAACATCTTTCACCATGAGATAGAGTCAAGCAAACTGCAAACTGAGACACTTAACTTGGAGAATCTCATGTCTGTTCTGTCTCTCAGCTTGCTGGCACAGAAGACAAGGGCGAAATTCCCACTGTATTCAATGCCATAAGGCATCATGAACAACCCTGAAGGGTGTTCCTCTGGCCAGCTGACCTGATGATATTTGGGAAAAGAAGATCTTTTATTTCCTAGCTCTATGCTGCAGAGACAGCTGATGAATTATTTACTTCCTCTCCTAAGCCACCCTCCAGCTCTGCTGTGCACAGATGAGCTTTGGCCCCAAAGGCCAGGGCAGATGAGAGATGCCCTTGGCCAGCAGCCAGGCAGCAGCAGGGGCTCAGGCCGGGGTCAGGGGCAGTGCAGGCGGCAGCAGCACACGCGGGCACACAGCTCTCCTGATCTGACTCACCACGGGGGATCAAGGGCTTTGCAGTAGAAGAACGGCAAAGTGGAGCTGGGAGAGATGTTCTATGGCAAGGGCTGAAATTTTGGGTTACCTTCAAAATTGTGACCAGAATAAAACCCACTGGGTTGTGCTGATTCCCTCCTTTTTGCAGTGCCTCTGCTTCAGTGGAATAGTGTCTGAAAACTGTCTCTGCCGAGCAGCGAGCATAGACATGAGATGGTAATGCCACTACTGAAAAGTAGCTGCCTTACGTAAAAGAGAATTATTTTTTAAATCCTCTGCAATCCTGAGCTGTTACAATCACATGTTATATAAATGTGAACACTGTGATTTAGCCAACTGTGCCTCTTTCTCTTTTGCTCCTCATTTGCCTGTCACATGGAATATTTCAGTACAAAATTTTGCAGACATGTTTGTGATTCACAAGCTATAACTTAAGCATTTTTTCCTTTTTTTTAAACTCACACTTCTGGGTTACACAATGATCTGAGTAAGGCTTAGCCTCCCTGGTGATGTGCAGATCCGCCTCAAGCCTTTGCCACTGTTAACAAATATTCCAGTGGTGGTACAGAGATCATCTCTCAGAAACTGCAGCTTGATTTAAATTCACTCACTGCAGCTCCTCATCTCAGCTGGTGCCCTGCTGTGTTTAATTGGCCTCTAAAAGTACATCTTCCTTGTATCTTGATTATTTTGAGTAGGAGGTGAGAGCGGAGGAGGGAAGTCAGGGGAGACCTGCGAGGAGTGGAAGAGGACAGAGGAGGGGCCTTAGGCGAGTGTTGCAGGAGTGGAGTGAGTTATCATAACATGGTCCTCAGAAATGCCTTAGGGCATATCTTCACACAGGGTGAAGAAATGTAGCTAGGATTTTGGATAATTACAGTTCTTCCTATGAGAAATGGATTCTTAAATTTGAGAATAATTTATTTAGTAAAGTTCATCAGCACTAATAAATGAAAATGTGCCAAGGTGTGTCCTGAGAATATGAACTTCATTGTAAATGCTGGCAAATTTTTAAAATGCTGTGGCATAATTTTATTCTGAGCTGGGCAGAATTCATCCAAACAATTCCCAGTTGTGCACTGGCACAGTTCTGGAGTTAGGAAAGGCCAAGGCCTGTGGCTGGCTGGCAGTCTGGATGCAGCCATCTGTTTTAGCCTGTGTCTGAGTTCAATGGGGTGAGCTTAGCTAAACCAGGCCAGCACCTCACCTCAGCTCAGAGAAGAGGCATTTATAAACGAAAGTGTGCAAACAGTAAATTTATCTTGAATGGCTGAAAAAGCAGGGGGAATGTATACTGTGCTATTTAGGACTAAAGATGTCTTTATAGCTCATCAAGTTCACTGACAATTCTCAAAACTACCAAATTTACAGTCATAATCTGTTTAAATCTTCTCCAGATTGACAAATAGCACAAATGTCACAGCACCATTTCCTGGGTAAGTGCTACTGCCAGGAGATTATTATGAAGATGATGGGCAGAAATTCCTGCCCCAGAGACAGCTGAGGAGAGGTGACCCCCCTGCAAGTCAGTGCCTGCATTCACAGCCCTTGGGGTGCTGTGCTGCTTGGCCAGCTCTCTGCACAGGGTCACCTCTCTGCTCTGCTTGGACTCTTCACCAAAACTCTCCCTGAAATCAAGGACTTGATCCACATAAGGTACAAATAATATGTCTTCCATGGGCTTCAGTGGGTTGACTCACATGCTTCTTCATAGGTGTTTAGGTGATCTGCAGAGATTTGGTGGACTCTTCATCAAAATACAGAAAAAAAAACCCCATATTTCTATCTACAAAGCTGTGTACTGGCACTGTATCCTCATGCTGCAGGGAAAATCACTACTGTAATTAATTTAAGAATGTGTCCTTTTTAAGCCACTCTTCAATCGGGTTGTATTTTTGAATAATTAAGCTTTAAAAAGGAAGTCTAATGAGACTAATGGCTATCAAATTACTCAATTTTGAAAATCATTGATTTTCTCATTTACACTCATACATGGCTGCTAAAATTAATTTATTTCATTTGCATATAGAGATTGCATTTGCTTTGACTTCCAGAATGTTTCTCTCCCAAGTTTCTCATCAAACTTTCAATATTCATTTTCATAAAAAGGCAAGTGATCCTTTAACTATGCTCATTTGCATTGGAACTGAGACATTCTCCCTCCTCTAAATAAGCACTATTTTAATTATCCTTTTTGTTTGAATATATTCTATCCCAGAGTGCTTAGATATTTCAGCTGTACTCATCACCATGCCATCTGAATACCTCACTGAAATTACAATAGAAAACTCTGACATTAAATTATTTCAAACCTTTTGTTTTCTCTCTTTTCTTTGAGAAACCCTTTTCTTTTTCTTTTCAACCACATCCATTAAGCTAAGTCATTTTTTCCACCCCTTACCAACTTTCCACTTTCTGCCTTATAACTTTCCCTTCTCCTGCCCCTTCTCACTCCCTGGTTGAATGGGAAGGCTGAGCTGTTCATGTATTTGGAAAAGGTTAAGGTGCCAAATGACTCGTCTTTCCCCTACTCTAATAAGTAGCACTAAGAAAAATAGAAATTCTTTTCAAGAGGACCCATCCCTAACAGCAAAGGAATATAAAAAGAAGCCTAGATAATGATATATCAATTAAGTACTAGTGAAATATGTTGATGCTAACCATTTATCCAGACATATGTCTACTTGGTATCACTAGCCAGCTCCTATCATCAAGAAAGATGCCTCATGATCAGTACATTTCTCTCTATCGTCTCTCCCTCGTACCATGCTCTTGTTCTGCTAAACTGCCTACATGGTTTATTCTCTGTTTTTAAAGTACGAAACTATGCCCATCGCTTCACAGGTATTTTGGCACTTTACAAAATAATTAAAAAGCAAATATCTTTCTTATGGCTTGGGTGCTGCTGTGCGCTTGTTCTTTAAAAAATTGTTTTGACAAATTATAGACAGAAAGCTAGGTTAAATACGTAGAGCTAAAATTATGTACTGATTTTGACGCATTTGGGGTCATCCTGGTCTCTACTCAATGAAGAAGCCTCCAAAGAAAAGCCCTGGGGAGAAGAGTTGTGTGAACCAAACTGGCTGTGCCCCAAGACTGCAGGCTGGAGGTGCCACGGGAGGCTGTGAGAGCCTGGCAGAAAGGGCTCTCTCTGCCAGAGAGGATTTTGAGGAGGATTCCTGCAGTCAGACATCAGATCAAGCTATTCTACACAAAAGGAGCATTTCTTTAATGTTGGTTCTGTGACATTTTGAATTAGCTGTTTGTCTTCGCCACGCAGCTTTATTCAAAAATGTAATTTATCAGAGGAAGAGACAGGGATGCCCTGACAATCTTATTCTCTCCTGACTTCTGGAACTCTACTGAAAGGAGGCCTTATTGACTGGCAAACCAGTATCAACAAGGAGCAATTCAAGCCAACATCCATCCAGTCCTTTGCCTGTCTGCTACAAAGGGTGGCACTTTTACTGGAATAATAATTGTGATGTGAATATGTTTTCCTGAGATCTCAGTGAGCCATGACATTTTATGAGGCTTGATAACAATTAATTTGGACTTCAGTCAGGTCATAAGCCCATTTTGATTTTCCTGGGTAGTGGTGGTCTGTGTACTGGATGGCACTACTGAGGGTGGTGCAAGTCATATGGATAGCTTCAAAGGAGCTACAGCACTGCAAAGAGCACAGGTCCCAGCTTCTGGAATCCCAGCACACCTCTGATGTTTAGGGTTTATGTTGTTACTGCTAGAAGTTACTCCTCCCAAGCAACAGGTTAACAGCATGTATATACTAGCCAAGAAATTAGAAGGATCTATATACTAAAATGGAAATTAGAAGGATCTTTCAAACAATTACAAGACTTCAGTTCTTAAAAATTCCATACACCTGAAGAAACAGAGGTGGAAATTGAAGCTGAAGTTGGTGATTTTCTGCAGTTTAAGTCTTCCAGGGATTCAAAAATCCAAATGATTGAACCATTAAGACCTATTTAATCCCATAGACTGTGTGCTGCAGGCTCTGGACAGAAAAGCAAAGTAAAAAGTAAATCAGTATGAAAGCTTGAGCATGATTTAAAATGTGCTGAATCATGGAACCCTGGCAATTTTGACTGCCCAAGAGTTCATGTGACTTTTCTTTTTCCAAACCTTTGTTAATATTCTCTTGACCTCCATATTATTTTACCTTTAGCTATGTCAGACTGAATGCACCCAGTCTGATCACACCAAAACAACTGAATAATTTTGTGCCTCACTGAGAGATTAGCTGGGAATCCCTTGCTGCGGGAGTTAGCCAGGGAGTCATGGCCAAATATTAGACACAGAAATCAAATGAGTAGGAATATTTGTTTTGCTGCATCATCTCTACTGAGATGACAGATGTGAACAGAATAAAAAAATAAAACAAAAATGTTTCTGCCTTTCCAAAGGAGAACATTTTGAAAATGCCTCTCTGTCACTATCTGCAGTGGGTTTTTTTTTTAATTGTCTGTACTTACAGCGATGGAATCAGAGTATGTGAGATCACCTTAGCTAAACTGAACAAAAATTAATATTAGATGGTCATCTCATTTTGATTCACAGAGGCTAGTTCTTACAAAATCATCCATGTAAGTGATATGCCACAAAGGCAGACTGCATGGACCATAACAACAATCTGTTAGGTGTCTGACCACTGTAGTTTCACTGGTATTTGGTTTATGTATCATTTAGGAGTTGGGTATCTTCTTAATATTCATAAGTTTTCTGTAGTCTGCAAGAAAAATGTTTTGACATTTACATGGAGACTGGAGAGAATATCAGTTTGAGTGGCTATTTATTACTGTACAAAAAGATGGGGGGAAAAAACCCTGAAATTCAGTCCTATAAATATAAACCCAAAGTCCTGATTCAACCAGACACACGAACATATGTGTAACCTTAGGCTTAGAATTTTTATTACTGACATTTAGATTAAGAATTTTCCTTAAATCAGGCTTTTAACTATTGGAATTTTCTTCGCCATGACTCTCATATGTACTTACAGTGGTCTGATATGCCCTAACCCAGATTTCCACTAAATAATTTTGAATAAAGTCACTGAAGGCCTATTTGCATTTTTTATCAGAAGTTTTGGCTATACTCTTACTCAAAATTCATATGACAACCTAGCCATAGAAATTTCTAGATGTACATTTGAAGAAGAAAAAGGGAGGAAGGGGTGTTTAGCCATTTTTTTTGCCATTTCATTTCAAATATTCTTCCCTGAAAGCACACTGAATTAGGCTTCTCCATGAAAAGTCCATGATGATAGTTACAGTAAAGAAGTATTTCTTATTGTTGATTATGAACCTAAACACTTCCTTTATGTGACAACTATTAGAAGGAGAGGATTGGTTTTTTACATACACGTGCAAATTTGTTTGAATTCACTCTCAAGACAGATGGGGCTTTATTTGGTTCATGAGGACATTCTGAGTGAATGAGAACTCCCAACACTCACTGCTCATTTGTTGAGTATTACTGTTATAGGTAATGGAAAATATTCTAGGCTTTGTGTATGCACAGTGTGCTAGAGTACAATGCATGCAACTTTATCATTTCTAAACAATGATGCCT
Source organism: Hypocryptadius cinnamomeus (assembly GCA_013400635.1). NCBI lineage: Eukaryota > Metazoa > Chordata > Aves > Passeriformes > Zosteropidae > Hypocryptadius > Hypocryptadius cinnamomeus. The sequence goes on from VYZP01020684.1 coordinate 20,109, forward strand.
CAGATGGGTTTAATGGAATAAATCACTGGTCAGTACAGTCTCTACAGGCAAAGAAAGGGATGTAGAACAATGCAAACCTCCTGCTTTTTCAGATCCACATCCTAATCATAATTTCATAATTACAACTTTCAGTTGTGATAATGTGCTACTATCTTAGAACAGATTTGGGAAACAAAGACATTTTTATCCAATTTACAGTCAAAATTAAATATTTTAAATTGATCACTTAAATCAAGACTAGCAGTATTGTCATGAAAGCTACCTGAAGCTTGCTGCTTAAGAGGCCAGCCTGGACATTGTTTTTTGTGAATATTAACATTTTCTTATCTGGATATCACTCCTTCCTAGAAAGGAAACTGTTAAATCCTGAGTACGTTCATTAGAATCTCTTGGAGAACAAAATTCAGAGCTAAATGAAGCATGAATACCATCCCAAAATTGCTCTGAGGATGTACTGTGAGACATAGATTTTAAACAGGCTTTGCTGGTTTGGGTGCAACCCTGGTTTAGGGGTTGTCTGGGGTTTTTTGGAGTGGAATTACATGAAGGTATGTAGTGGAGTAATGAAGCAAGGCATTTTAATGAATAGCTCACTGTACAGCTATTGGTCATCATCTTTTTACAGACAATGATTTTGGGATGCAGAAATCACCCAAAATGCATGATCTGTCACTGTAGAATGAAGAGGGTGTTTTCTGAGTTTATTCATATGGTCATGCTCTACAGTAATAATAATAATATTTAATGTGTCTGGGTCATTCCATTACCAAAGTGCAGGCATTATGGGCTGTAAATTGTGGCTCCAGGGCAGTGGGTGAGCTGAGAGAAGAGGTAATGATCCGGTGTTCCTGAAGGAACTCATAAGGGCGATGCACCTAAAGGCATCACCAGGACAGAAGCACAAACCCGTAACTGAAGGATTCTGCCAACTGCAGCCTGTGCTGTGCTCTGACATTACCCAGTGCACAAAGGAAGGAGATTTCTAGCAAGGGCAGCATCATTAACCAGTTACCCTGGATGCTGCTCAGAGGCTCAAAGTCTTTCATTGCAACCGAAGGGAAGAGGAAGTGCCGCCATCTTGAAAACACAAAGAGAGAACCAGGAAAAAAGCTGGATTTTCCTTATCCTTAGGACCTGGAGGAAGAGTGTAAATTATTTCAAGATTTTTATATATCTGCCAGATGTTTTTTCTTTTATTTGATTTTAATTTTTAATGTGAAAACTGAAATCTGTCTTGGATCATTTATAATGTTTGAATTTTCCTAAATAAAAATGTTTTGCTGCAATTGCAACCAAAATCCAATTGCATTGTTTCAAATATTTTTAGGTGAGGAAAAATTGGTTTTAGCTGCAAGACAAAACTCATATTCTGAATGTATTGAACCAGGCCTAAGAAATACAGGACAATGAGACAAGTACATCTCTGCCATCTTAGTTGAGAAAAATATTAATAAACTTTCCTGTACCCTGTAGTCACAGTTACTCTGGTCTTGACTAATGAACTAATTGCTAACTAATATTTTGCAGCAATTAAAAAATACCCAGGATTCTGGGAACAGGTCTTTCTAATAACAAAATATTAACCAAAGTCAGATGTTTAGTTTGCTGTAAATTAAATCAGCACCATTTCTGGTATGGACTCAAAAATTGGGTTTGATCTCCTGATCCTAGAAGTGTACTCTGTTCCATGTACAAGCTCATTGTGGCTCATGTACCGTGGTTTATTACTATTTTTCATAGTAATTAACTGCGGCTGTGTTAATGCAGTAATTCTGTGCCTGTGCTTGGGACAGCAGAAATATGGAGCTACATCCTAAGCAGTACATAAATAAGCAAATGAACAAAAAAGCCTCACTTTTCTTGAATGTCAGAGTAAAAACAGCACCAAGTTTGGATGCCTCTGTGTGCTCCACAGAGCTGATGATGACAAATCATGCTTAAGAAAAGGCTCCACAGAAAGCTGGCCCTCGATGGAGCCTCTGCAAATAGTTCTGTAAGACATGTGCTGGGAGGGGTGTGTGTTAAATCCTTCTTCCTAGGACTAAAGAACTACATTCTGGGTGAGGATCTTGGAAACCTGGCTATAGTTCTCTCTTCTCCATATGGGAATTACACTGGGACTAACCTATCTAAATCAGCTCTCAGACTAGGACTTGATTCCCTGGACATCGGCATCTAGTAACACTTCATGAATTTTACCCATATCTCCGGAAGGATGTAGGTCTCCCACAAGTGTTTCATCGCATCTGTGATTCCTGGAATGACAAAAGATGTCTCACAAAGTGGTGGGTAGTTACACCTGGGTGATGAAATCCCATCCTTCTTGCTCAGTTCATGTTCCCAGACATGGACATATAGTGCTACCTACCAGGCCTGCTGCCACTGCTGCTGTTACTCCAAAAAGATGGAGTTCTCTCTCTCCTATAGCCTCCATCATGTCTTCTAAGTCCATATGGGTGTTGTGCATACATATTCTAGAGGATTTCCAGTAGTAGTGGGTTTCTTGTCCAAAATACAAACTGGAGCCTTCCAGGTAGAGTTCTACTCAAGCATAGGACACCTAAATGAAAGTAGATGTCTACTAGAGGTGCCTAAGTTCCCTTGTAGTCACTGGAGGGCTAGGAACACCCAGCAGAGTTACTCAGTGCACCCTACAGCAGGCAGGTAGTAGCTGGGCATCTAAATCTTTCTTTAGGCTTCTCTTACAGCCCTGTCCTTCCACAGACTATCATTGAAGTTAGACTCTTCCAGCACAAGTAGACACCTTGGTGTAGACACTTAAGATATCTTAAGAGGAAGGCAAAATCTTCTGCTGACAGCTAAAAACTCTAACCATTAGGCCATAAGCTGCTCTGGTTATTGGTGTAAACCAGGATTGGGACAAGAGGTTTTAATCCCCCCTTTAGAAGCAAACTCATTTTACAGGGGATCAATTATAAATATATCATTGTACAATTGAGAGATAAATAGAGCTATTCAAGCTCAAAGAGTGGTTGAGGAGGCTCTTGAGGTAAAAAAAAAAAAGATTCCTGCCTAAAAGGAAAAAACATTGTCGGGGTCCTTAGCTTCAGGAACTGTAGATCATTCTGGCACAGTTAAACAGAATCGTCAAGCAAGAATAATAGAATAGAGAGAACAGAAATATTAAAATTAGTCAAGCAATGCAAAATATCTAAGGACTCACTTCTTCAAATTATCAGAACAAGTTAATTGCCCCTGCTGAGTTTTTAAATTATATTTTTCTACAAAGAAGTAAGCCAGTTTTAATTGGACCACTTTAGTGGTGGTGGTTTTGTTTATTTATTTGTTTTAAGTTAGGCTACAGATTCTTGTCAGCTGCTCCTAGGAGCAAAAGAGAAATGTTGCCTGCTTAACATCTGCTGTCAGATTATGTTTCCTCTGCTATCAGAAATGAATGCAGAAGACCAATTCAAGTTCCTGTCAGCTGTGATGTCTTTTGGACATGTTTCAATCAAGCAGCAGGCTTTTCTTTACACTTAAAGAATCATTAGAACAGCTAAAGTCTTAGGGAAAACACATTTTGATTGCAATTATAAACTAATGTCTAATTCATTTAAATTATCATGTATTAAGTAAATATTTGAGCTGCTTTGAGATCTATCGCACATAATTGTAGCTCTGTCTTGAGTATTTCTCCCTCCTCCAAACTCTAATCAATAGCAAGCATAACATCTTTTTAGTGCTGCAGCAATCTGATATGCCAGTGTACATGCCCACAAATACTCACTAATGGTTATCTGATACTTCTCATATTAACTATTGATGGTTCTGACATCTCACAGTGAACTTGGTGGAAGTTAATGATAAGCCAGAACATCCCTCAGAGGATTCATTTCCATCTGATGTTTCAGCTCAGCTTAGATTCTGCTGATTCTATGGCTAGACAAATCTTAAGATGCCCCTGGGCCTGCTGTGTATGGCACAGTGTGTTGCAATGTGAATTGGCTTCGTGTCAGACAATTGTTTCAACAACCTGAAATCCATCACAGCGATGAGTAGGGATGATTCAGCCTTGATGTTTGAGAAAAGACTGTTCAGGCTCCTGGGTGAATCACCTTTTTCCTATCCAAGAACTCATCAACAACTGCAAATTTCTCATTTTCCACACAGAGAGAAACAAAATGTTATGACACCTATGCTAGTAATGTAATTACAACATTTGGTGTTCTCCCAAGGACTCCATTTCTAGAGCCAAGTGATTAGACAAGTATCTCAGTTTTCAGTCTCTTTCACAGAGGCTTCCAGGAGATATCTTGAAAATGTTATGTTATTCCTGCAGGCTCACAAACCAAAGGCAAGAAAGAGTAGTTAATAATGCTTCCTCAATTCTAAAGCTCACTATTTTAAGACAGTCACATGCCTTGAATTGGTCTATATTTTGATATTGTTCAGCTACACTAGTTTCAAGTCTAATGTTGATGTTAGTGTCCATTTCTCACTTCTGCAAAGGGAATCCTCCTACTGTAGGATAACCCTTTCTGGGCTAAAAATCTGTAGTGCTGCCTCATTTGACATCAATTAATCTATAACATCTGAAGCAGTCTACTGAAGCTATTTTCTGGTTGAGCAGCTGACAATGGTGGTGACAATGTCCATCACAGTAGTGGTGCCATGTTATTTTCTCTTTAACTGATGTCCAAGGTTTTTAATCTACTTCAAGATCTACTACCTTCAGTAGAAGTGTATCAGACCTTGCCTACCAGGCTTACCAGGAAAGAATGAAAAAAAAGTAGCTGCATAGAGTGGAAAGGAGGGTGAATAGTCTAAGAACAACTGTGTTTAAACAAAGAAAAGCCACTGCAAAGAGGAAGGAGTATTCTTTTCTCTGTGTCCAGAGGCAGGAAAGAAAACAGCATCATGAACTTAAATGACAGTGCAAAGGAGAAGTGAGACAAAAATTATGAGCCTGGTGTGATGGACTGCCTGGGAATGCTGTGAGGCATCTTTAGAAACAGATCACCTTAATAACTCACAAGAGTCAAACCAGTTGGTGATCTAGGGCTGGGAGGCTGGAATATACAATTTCCTGAAATACTTTCTGCCCTAATTCTCTATGACTTTATGCACGAGCTGTCTGTGAACTGCACCTGTTAAGTGGGGCACGTCCCAGGTATGTCAGTAGAAGTGTTAGGGGTGCATGCGAGGGTTGTGCTGATTGAGCAGCCCTCAGACACAAAAATCCTACTCTTTGCAAGCCTAGACTGAGATCTCTGCAGCTTGTAACAATAATATACTAAACGAAACCAAAATATTTAAACATTAAACTGAATTTGGATGCTCTCCATTGCTGTTCGGGGAAATCAATCTGGTAAAAATCTACTTATGTGTCATCTACCACAATAGCCAATTTTTATGTACATGACAAATAGGATGTATGTGTATGAAGCTCCCACAATTTCTACCAAGTTTTTGTATAAATACTGGTACATCAGAAAATAATTGCCCTCTCGAACTGCCTGTTACAGACAGTGCTAGGTGAAAGGAAATACAACAACAACAAAAGAGAGAGATTTAAAGTTTTTAATTCCAGGCCTGCCTCATCACTGAGGCACTTCAGTCTTAGACAAGTTTGTGATTCCATGTGGGAAGGATGGGGTAGAGGAAGGCCACGGGCTATCCTCACACTTGACAGTCTATTTCAGTAGAGAAAGCAGAAGGATGCTGCCATGTGTATGTGTCAGGAGCAGGAAGGTGCTGTCAGGGTCTTAGGGGTCCCTGACTGGCAGACGTGGACCCTGCAGGATCTGGCTGCTCCTCTGCCCTGTTCCTCCTCCAGCTCCCAGCTGCTCCCAGCAGGAACCATGCTGGGCACAGAGCTGCACAACACATGGAGAGCCACACTGGCTTCAACAGAGGAGTCTGCAACTTCAGTGGCCTCAGGTTGAAAGTTTTTGTTTCGTTAGTCCCATTTTTTTATTAGGTGTATCATCTTCTTCACATAGATCTTAAAAATTGTGGATCATCACTGCCCTGCAGGCTTTAGGAGCTCAAATCTACAGTCTGTTCAGCTCATCCATTACAAAGAGCTAACACTGACACTTCTTTTTTCCTTTTTTTTTTCTTTTTTTTTCTTTTTTCTTATTCTAGCCAATATCTGTCTTTAAATTGTGATGAGTAAAACAGGAGATCTCTTTTCAGGATGATGGGGAAACATCCAGTATTTCCCACAGAGAAATAACGCAAGTCTCTGCTAATTCCTTGAAGATGGACAAAGCAGCAAAACAAAGAAGACTTCTCTTTCTGGTGTGGGAGCACTTTCATTTTCTGAGAAATGGAATCCAGCAAGCCTTCCACTTGATTCACATTTTGAAAAGATGGATTATCTTGTTCTCAGTTGGGATTATGGTCTCCAAGGTCCTGTAGCATTGGAGTGGCAGGGGAGGGCGTAGGAAGAAGCCAAAACAAACTTTTAAGACAAACTCATTTGTAACCTTAGCTATGAAGAATCACTCCTTAATAATGTTAAAAACAAAATCACTGCCAGTGAATGGAAAAGGAGAGGATAAATACTGTACATGCTGGAGATCTATGTCTTTCTGCTCTACTGACTCATAGCTTAAACATCGTACTAGTCAGGTGACATTACCGCAGTGATAAATCTGATCTGTATCTACAGGAGAAGGCTCCTGAGCCAACCCTTTGTTGAATCCTGAGGAAATCATTGCCATATGTGAATATTTTTAGTGGTGCCTTCTGACAAAATACATATTTTCCATTCTTTATTGAGCTGTTTATCTAGACTAGAATTATGATAAACTTCTTGAACGGTTCATTTTCCCAAGATTCGTATGGAACAAATTAAAAATAGGTTTCCATAACAAAAATTACTTAGTGGTAGAGCTATGAGATCTCCCTCTTCTCTTCCTCTCAGATGAGCTTCACAGCCAGACAGATGTGAACAGCCCCATTTGTGGCTTCCCAGAACTCAGCTGCACATGCCAAAGAGGTGGTGCCACTCCTCCACGAGGCTGCACACGGCCAGGCGCTGCCATTGAGAGGCTCTAAACCACCACTGCAGTTTGGTGAATGCAGCAGGATACCATATATTCACTTTTTCCATTCCTTTTAAGGTGTTTTACTCTTCAGTGCACAAGGGAATAAGGATCTGACTCCTAAAAGAGACACTGAAGAATGGGGATGGCATTTGGTTTGCATCTGCATGCCTGTATAGTCTTAGTCAGATTACTTGAGCACAAACATTAGAGAGAGTCTAATTGACTTCTAAGACAATTTTTGGCTCAATAATGAACATGAACCTACATAACAGGTCCATTTGTGCTTCAGCAGTATATCTATCCTTTCATCCCAGCTAAGATTGCCTAACATTTTATTCTGTATAACCGGGTTTTTATTTGAAGTTTGGAGAAATCTTTTGAGATTTCACACTTGTCATCTCTCATGCTACCTTATTTTTTTAAAAATTGGTAAGACTTTAAAAATAAAAAAAAACAACAACAACAAGGAAAAAAAGAAAAAACCTGTTAAACATCGTTTTTAAAAATGTTGCTGAAAAGCTTTGGAATTCTGTGTTTTGCAGGAACCCTGTGTGGTGGAAGACTGTGGCTTTTGTTAAGGATAAACCTCATTTACTCATTTTAATTCTCTGTGAAATACATACACACCCTAAAAATGTACAGGTCTTTGACAAGTAGTAGTTTACACATACTTCATAAAGACTTGCCAGAATTTAACAGCCAGAATCCCCAGGCAGTCTGTCTTCACTGGGCATGTCCCAGCTCCTTACAGTTTCTGTATATGCTGAATCATACATGCTTCACAGTCAGTGGAAAAAAAAAAAATTAAAATTAAATAGTATTGTGCAGAATTGGTTATAGGAATTAAATCAGTTTTCCTCTGTAATGGCTGTCCCCATACATCTGGAGCTGGAGCAGTCCTGGGCACTGGATGTGGCCCCAGGGAACTGATATCTCTTGTACTCTCAGTCCACCCACTGCTGAAACAGAGCATCACAGGGAAGGGAGATATCTAGCTCCTGTTGGACAAGAGGAGAACAAAAGCTGTCAGGAAAAGGAAGTATGTGGGAAAATGTGACTTCTTCTGAAGGAGAACTCTAGGTCTATGTGTTGTCAAGGGATAGAGACTGGGAATAATCCATGGAAATACAGAATCATAGAATAGTTTGGGTTGGACAGGACCTTTATAGGCCATCCAGTCCAAGCCCCCTGCAATGAGCAGGAACATCTTCAACTAGGTTGGGTTGCTCAGAGCCCTGTACAACCTGACCTTGAATGTTTCCAAGGATGATATATACAGTGAAGCTTCTCTGGGTATCTCTCTCATTAAAAAATCACTCCCATGTATCTAGTCTGAATCTGCCTCCATTTAGTTTAAAATCATTAGCCCTCGTCCTATTGCTGCATGCCCCACTAAAAATTCTGTCCTCAAGTCTGTTTTGGGAAAAATCCAGCACACTGGGAAGCCTGGAAAAGGAATAGGGGCTAGAGCCTAGGAACTGAAAGGTGTGCCATAGGTCCAAGCAGTGGTCACAGCCATGCTGAGGGAAGAGATGGGACTGTTTGTGTGCAAAGAAACTGTGCTCAGGGGTCCACAAGGGTGGGAGGAGCAGCCCATTGCAGAATCTGGATGTCAGTGCAGAGAAGTGAAGGTCAAGGAAAGAAGTCTGAGGGCTGACCGACACTGACTGAATATTTGGTGAGGGAATTATTTTGGGAAAGGGAAAGTGAGACTGTGATATGGATCCCCAAATGGGGCATACCTGAATTTTCTGAGATTTCCATGTTGTTAAGTGAGGAGCTAGGCATGGGACTGTAACAGGACTGGAATAGGATTAAAACAAGTCACAACAAGAGTTCTGCGTAAAGAGCAGAAAAGACAAACACAACCATCCTCAGATCTGCAAAGCAAGCTCAAAATCTTTCTGTTCAGCCCCTTCTCTGGCTATGTCCCATCCCCTGCTAGTGTACATGTGTGAAATTTTCAGCATCCCTGTTACATCCAGCAGCAAAGTTCATTCCCATGCAGATAAGCATTGAGCTACCACCATGGGATAGCGCAAATGCATTGCTGGGAAGAGGACATCAGCTTCAACCTCTTGAATATAAGCAAAATCTGATCTTCTTTACTTCCCAAAACTTGAGGAAAAGATCATGAGACTGGTGAGCTAGATGGTCCTCCACTGGTTGCAGTGTACAGGCTATATCCTCACCTCTCCAGGAAACATCTGCCCTGTCCTGAGCTTTGGAAGTGCCAAAGACCCTGTAAGGTAAAGGCCAAGATGCTGGCATGGAATTGAGGGGACTCAACTCCTTAATATGCTCTCTAGAGCAAGGAAAAAGCAGGAGGGCCAGAAAAAGCTTGGTTGTAACAGGGAAGTCCATGAAGGAACTGAAATCCATATCTGTGCAATGGGAAGATCAATCTTCCTTGTGGCTGAAAATAACAATTAGTTTAAAAGATTTTGCAGTTTAAAACATTTGCAGTTCCTCATATGATCTTTGTGTCAGAAGCAGGGATGAAATCTAGTTCTCTTGAGTTACATCCACCTACCTCAGCCACTAGACAATCCTCTTTCTCCCTGCTCTCCCCGCCTCATTCATCTCACATCTTCCAACTTGTGCAACAAATGAGTCAGGGGATTTAACAGACAACAGATGCCTTCACAGCACAAGTCTGATTCACCCCCCTGGCAAAGTGGGAAAAATCATATGTAACTATTTAATTCAATATTGTAACCTAAGAAAGTGAATGGAAAACCACAGATGACATTAATTCTGGTATGTTGTTATTTTTTAAATCTCTGCATCTACAACCCTAGAAATGTTCTTTTAAGGGTTGTTAGATATTGGGTGGGATATTTGGTTTCATTTTGTTTTCTGGTACAATCTGTCTTAGGCTGCACCACATGAAATCAGTTTTATATTCCCAGGGCAACAAGAGCACTGAGATTCACTTGAATTTATCTTTTCTGATTCACCATAGTAAAAATATGAAACTAATAATTTATTGTAGTTCTACCCAAAAAGATAGTCATATCCAAATGAAAAGATATCCAAAATACTTAGATTCATTTATACCTCTACCTGAGCTTGTTGTGCTTATACTCTTCCTGTGCATCTTTTTCTGATATATGGTTTTACAGGAGTCCTAATCCTCGAGGCCTTTGGAGAGCTGCAGTCTGGCCTGATGGCAAATGCGATGCACAACACATGGAACAGTTCTGAAAGTACACAGACACACACAGACACACACACACATGAAGAGGATGAAATGCTCCAAATGAGTCACAGGTTTTCACTATTCATTCCATGGGCTGCAACCATTTGCCATGGAATATAATAATGCATTAGATTCCCAGCAGAAATTTGTCAGCAAAGGAAGAAAAACAAAGTCCTCTGCAGAGTACATCACACCAAAGCTGTCAGCCATACAAGGGTTCACAGAATTGGCACATTCAGATCAAATGAGTGTTCATTTTCATACACCCCTAATCCTCTTTTGTTCTAGTGTGCTATTATTTGACAGGGAATCTTCCTTCTCATTATCTTCTCTTTCACACTCCTGACACAATCCAGAGAAATGAAGACGGTCTGCATAGCACTAGGAAATAATCTAGCATACATTTCCTTCCTGACTACAGATATCCTTGCTGGATTTGATGATGAGCTATGAAGATTTTTTCAAGTATGAGTGACAAGGCTATGGTTTCTAAGTAAACACTTAAAAACATCTCTAATTTACAGTTATCTCCCCATACTCCCCATACTTCAATTGTTTGGCAATAGAGAATTTTCCATACAATAAATATGAAGGAAATTGAAATATTGTGCCCTACACTATATGCTTAGGCTTCTTAAAGCTTCTTCAACTGCTAGTTGCTGAAGAAAGGAGACAGGGAAAGGTCTATACTGACAAGATCAGCCTCAACTTTAGCTAGTGGCTCCCACACTGTGCCTGACCCACTGAAACAATGGCTGACCGGGTCCAAAGTGCCATCAGCCAGTTTCCAAAGACATCCAAGATCATAGCACAATAAGCATGTCTACTCACACTGTACGATCTTGTTGACTCTTTGATTATGAAGGGCACAGAGAGTCGATTCTAGCATTTTTAAACCTGATCTTCCAGTTTTGTATGTCCCTGCTAGTAATCTAGAAGACCACTCAAAGACAAAAGCTGACTCACACAGTTTGAATAAGATCTCTATCCTCCCTCATAGTGATGCTTGAGTCCTAAGTGCCTGATCCAATAGTACAGCCAGAAGCTCCTGCCTGAATTTCCCTGCCTGGAGGACCTGCCAGCTCTCCCCAGACAAGCCAACTCAGAGGCATGTGCAGGCTGGACTGAGGAGTTCTCTCACACCCCGAGCTCATCCAACACTACTAAACATTATGTGTGAGCACCTGAGATAGGCTTCACCTCTGAATTGCCTTCTGGAGAGCTTTTCTACCTGAGAACAAAGAGAGATTGAGTGATTTCCCAAGTAATTCACACTTGACTTTGTGAATACCACATCCTTTCCACTCACTGTTATTTACAAGTCAGGATAGCTTTTAGCACAGAAACCAGGGCAGATTTAGATACCATCAAGGACTCTAAACAAAGGTTGGAACTTCAACATCTCCTTAAGTATCACTTTATGGGTACTCAAACTCAAACAGATCTTTTGATCTATTGTGGAGTGTTTTATTAGCTCCAACAAACTGCTATATACTGTTGTTTTGTTCTGATGGAAATATGAATAAATTGCCATAAATGCAATGCTGCTAAAAAAGGCCCATTTTTTCATACATATTCTCCTCATTATAGAAAATTAAATATCAAGGAAACATTGAGTCAAGAGCAGAAAAGGATTAAGATACAATTTCTAGCAAAACTTCAGTATGTCTTTCACTGACTCTTATATTTCACTTTTAGGCATACCGGGTGTACTACACCAAGTGCAAATGTCATCAGTCTACTGTTTACAGTCTTTCTAACCTGAATGGCTAATAAGTTTAACACATTCATTTTTCAGTACAAATTAGGTCTGTCAGAATGACTCACACTTCTATATAAAGGAAGTTCTAAACATATTTACAGGGAAATTTAGCTGTCAAAGTCAGTTAGTTTGTCGGGGTGAGAGGAATCCCATGTTCCTTTGTAACCTTTCAGAGAACATGGTATTTGGCAGATTGCAGACCTGCTCAAGATAAGTGGTTTTAAAACTTGTTTGTGTACGTTTGTGTGTGTGAAAGAGAGCAATTAGAGACTCTGGAGAGCAATTCTGGAAAAGTTGAAGGCATACTTCTTTGCCCTTTATTACCAGCTAGGATCTTTCTGTAAGTTAGTGAAGTCTGAGGAGGGGTTTACATCCCCATATTTTCCCCCCAATTATATAAGATGATATACTGAAAAACTTTACTTTCCCTACAAATCTTCTCTTGCTGGTGCTCCCAGTTATAACACTACTGCTTCTCGCATTTCAAGATCATTTTTCATTGCTAGTTTCTGAAATGTCTTATATAAATATTGGTGCTCAGAATGATCTTTTCCTGAAAAAGATCTAGCAAAGCAAAAATCTTGTAAGCTAAACATGGCTGAAAGCCAAACAATTCTGCTTTAGAATTTTTCCATCCAAAAGGGGAAAATTTACAGCAATGCGGAAGTTCTTCATCAAAGTCTTTCAGCTCAGAACCTAATTTTCTATTCAGGCATTGTTTCAGTGGACACATTCTGAGCAGTAGTTAATGAGCCCCTTTTTGTTGTTTGTGAAAGAGACTTTAAAGGTGAAATGATGTGCCAAGAACACAGAGCAAGTTAGTTGCTTCTCCCAACATTAGCATACACCATATCCACAAAGAGACCTGGGGACACTTCCCATGTTTCTTTGAGCTCACTATGCTGCATTCAAACCCTCATTTCCCTGTTCAGATCTGCAAGGCCACACACTGGATGAATTGATTCCTAAAAGGCAAGCCAGTATATGCCAGTAAGTCTGTCTCCAAAGCACAGGGTAAAATTCACAGTTTGAAATCCTGTCAGAAAGTAAGAACATCATTTGCACCAGACCT
>VYZP01020687.1:0-47439 GCA_013400635.1 Hypocryptadius cinnamomeus
GATCCCTGCAAAACCAGATCCCTGCACAGCCTGGTCCCTGCACAGCCAGATCCCTGCAAAACCAGATCCCTGCACAGCCAGGTCCCTGCACAGCCAGATCCCTGCACAGCCAGGTCCCTGCACAGCCAGATCCCTGCACAGCCAGGTCCCTGCACAGCCAGACCCCTGCACAGCCAGACCCCTGCAAACCCAGACCCCTGCACAGCCAGATCCCTGCACAGCCAGGTCCTGGTGCCCAGTGCCATGTGCCACTGGCAGGAGCTGGCTCCATCCCTGCCCCCGGGGCTGGGCACCCTGACTCACGGCAGATCGGCCACAGAGCAGCTGCCTCCTGACAGTTTGGTTCCGTGGGGGCCCGTCAGTGCAATTTGCTGTCGCCTGTCCCCGTGCCGCGGGCTCGGGGCAGCGCCGGCAGAAGCAGCTGTTGCAGGAGTGTGCCGTGAGCGCTGCCAGCGCTGCCCAAGTGTGCTCAAATAAGGCAAATCCAGTTTGCTGACTGGTTTGGCACAGCACACGCTGTTTGCTGCCTGCTTTGGGTCTTTGCCAGAGCACGGGCTGCTTGCCCCTGGCCATCCTGCCCTCCCTGGGCGGAGGTGCTGAGTTGGAAGTGTGGGTGTTGCCTGCCCGTGGCTCCATCCCCTCCTCTGCACAGCCTCCCGTTCCAGGTCCTGCAGGGACAAGGCTGCCATCACCACAGCCATTGATTCGGAGTGTGCAGCTGCAAACACAGGGGAAATGGAGGGTTTGCCCCAGTCACAACCCTTAACAGCAGAGCACGGGTATAACCGCGGGCATCTCCCATCCAGGGACTCCATCCGAGATGACCCCATGCAATTACCCCGTGTTTCAGGGAGCCCTGGGGCTGTGCAGCAGCAGAGACAGCTGAGAGTGGCAATCCTGAGTGTGCCTGACACGCCTTGAGCTGGACCCTGCCTGGCCTCGGATGTGGCTGCCACCACAGAGGTGATGGCACTGCTCCTTGCTGACACGAGCTGTGCTCTTGTGGCCCGTGGCGTTGCTGAAACCTCTCCTGTCACACACAGCCTGCAGGGCTGCTCCTCGGGCAGCACTGATGGGCCCCGGGGCTCTGAGCTCAGCTCCAAAGCTGTCACATGGCTCTGGAGCATCCCCTGCCCCTCGCTGCTCGCTGGTGTCCCCAGCAGGACAGAGCAGCTTGCTTTTGTTAGGCATTGCCAAGCACAGATAGGCACCACTGCTGCCTCCAGGTAGGGCTGGATTTAGCCATGGGAGCTTCAAATGCTGCTGAGAAAAGCCCTGGCCTGTATCAGCTCAGTTTGGCCACTGCTGGCTGTTAAATGCTGTTGAGATGCAAAAAAGCATCTTTGGTTTCAGGGAAATTGCTCATGAGGTGGTAAAACCCTACAGGGAGGGGGCACAGCCAGGTGCAGTTTGGTGTTGGCTCTTTTATGAACCTGAGAGATTTGTGGTGTCAACACTGCTGGAAGGATTGGCTCCACTGCCCCAGGAGCTGGTTCTCCCCAGATCCTCCTGCCTGCCCCAACATATGATAATAGTGTAACAGGACAGGCAGGGCTGCTGGTTCAGTTGGGGCAGAACTTGTGATATTTGGTATTTTTAACTCCTGGCTCCTAGAGTCATGTGCATGGCATCACTCATGGTGTCTGGAGAGGGCAGCACGTGGTGCACCCCAGTGTTGTGGTCCAGAGCTCAGGCTTTGGGGCACCACCTCCATAAAGATGCTGGTGAAGGCCTGACTTTAAGAACCTCAAAGGCTGTTTGCATCCAAAATCTGATTTGTTGATTTTCTTGTGTCACCTCTGTGCAGTCATCTCCTCAGCCCTGCGTCCTCACTTCTCTCCTGGCTTCTCTGGGCCTATGCTGGGGTTCTCCCTGGGTGTGCTGGGGCTGCAGCAGCTTTTGGCAGCAGGATGTTGGATTTTTGCTTCCACTTGACAGCCCAGGAGTGGGAAACACCCAATCCCATTCTGCTGACAGCTGCCTTTGTAATTCGGGTGCTGTGAGCTCCCAGAGAACAGCTGTGAGCATCAGGCCCTTCACCTGGAGGCGTTGAGGAGCTGTTTGGAAGGACAAGGCTGGTTTGGGTGTATTGAGGAGCTGTTTGGGAGGACAGGGCTGGTTTGGGTGTGACAATCTTGGCAGTGTCTGGCTGTGATGTCGGTGACAGTGCTGACATGAGACGAGGGGGCTTCCTCTCCTGCTTGCCAGGAAAGCATCACCCAAAAATCTCCCTTAATAACCCCTTTCTGCTCATCCTTCTCCCTTTAGGCTCCCGTGTGCATTGCTCTGACAGTCAGGGGTTTTTCTTTCATCACAGTGCCCTCCCAACACTTCTCCTTCCCATACTGGAAACCGAGTGTGAGTTAGAAACTGCAACCCAGCGAGGAAGGAGGGGCAATGTGGTTTGTGGTGCCAGAGCCTGGGCTGGCCGAGCAGAGCAGCTGGGAGGCACTTCTGGGGGCTCTGGGGAGAGGAGCTGAAGGCAGGGGAAGCGGGATGGAGGAGCTGCTCCAGCCCTGTGGGGTCTGGCAGTGTCGTGGCCGTGGAGCCCCTGACCAGGGGGGATCCCACCTGGGCAGCCCTGGAGCTGTCTGGAGGCAGGAAATGGAGACTAGTTCCTCCCCACCCAGCTGTGTGCAGAGCAAGAGGGAATCAAAAGCAGCTGAAAATCCCGGATTTCCCTTTCTGTTTGGCGGAGAGGGATGCGGGAAGCACAGGGGAGGAGACGGACAAGTTGAGTGGGGGCAGCTCCACCTTTTCCCGACGCCTCTGCACCCACAGCCCCTGGGGGGCACTGGCCCTCCCAGCCCTCCCCAGCTATTTATTTATCTATAATCGAAGACCTGGCTGCTGCTGACAGTCCAGCTGGCCTCAGAATGGCACCAGACCCCGTCTGAGACCTGTGACACACTTCCACTCCCAGGGGCCCTCGAGTGCCAGCTGTGCCCTGGCACACCTGCCCTGGGAAGGAGCGTTGTCAAAGATGACTCTCAGCCGGGGCTGGGGCAAGGAGGGGAAAAGGGAAGCTGCCCAGGGGTTTGGCTGTTGTGACAGATGACTCAGTGCATGCCCTGGCTGGGTGGCACCCTCTGTGCCACCGTGTTACGTGCCCACGTGTCATGGAAACCCTGACACTGCTCTGTGCCCGCGTGGCACGGGTGGCATTGGGAAATGAACCCTTGATACGGTCTGATCCTCCCTGCTGGGGTTAAAGAGTCACCCTGCCATGGTGCTGGCAGCTCAGGAAGGGATGGACCAGGCCGTGCACTCTGTGCCACAGGAGGCAAAAGAGGGGAGAAGCTCCTCAGGGCCCCACTGCTGTGAAAGGCTGGGTGAGCCCCTCGGGGAGCAGCTTGTCCCACTGTCTGCTCCCTGACCCTTCTGCAGGAGCTCAGCTCGTGTTTCCTAGCTGTTTTCCCTGCAGTTAGGGAGCCAGAAAGAGCTTAAAATCTAATTTCCTACCAAAGTCAGGCTGATGCTGTCACGGTGTCCCTCTGGCTGTGCCCTCTCTCCCCAGATGACTTCTGAACCCGCCGACCTGCGTGGGTCAGATCTGGCTGAGGGCTCTCAGATAATTAACTCTATGCAGAGATGATGAAATGAGATGGTTGAGAGGAGGAAAAGAATCTTGTAAATGCCCCAAAACATCTGTAGCATGAGTTCATGTATTATTAGACACCAGCAAATCCACGTGGGAGATGCTTCTTACAAACACTTAACCGCAAAAACATTTTCATTCTCAGTTCGTACATTTTTAGGCACCAAAAACAGTCTCGAGACACAAAAACCATAGGAAGCAACGCAAGTAGTTTCAGTGCTCATGGGATAACCTTTTATTTTAATAAAACCTGAAATTCTTTTGGCACTCAATGTGATTCCCAGAGCCAAGGCTTGAAGGAAAAACAACATAAATCATGGACTCGAAAGCAAAAACTTGGGAGGGTCAGCAGCACTGTGGCCAGACCCAGCCGTGGTGTGACTTGGTGGCACTTGATGAGTTTGTTGATATTTCTGAGGGACAAACCTGGCCCTCAGCTGCTGGCACACAGTATTGTTTAGGAGAACACTGCTCCTCCACGCCAAATCCCCCACAACAAAAAGAATTCTGCTGGCCATGGAGAGAGGCCCTGGAATAACTTCCGCCTCTAAAACAATGCGGAGCGGAAACATTTCAAAGTGGTAATTACCAAAGGGAAAATAATTTTTTTAAACATCCTTTGTCTGAGCACCTAACAATACCTGGCAATACTGAAAGACTTTTCCAATCCTTAATTGACTTTTCAGCCATGTCACTGTTTGTTTCATCTCTGCAATAGCCAGCTCAGGGCTGGGCAGTGAAACTTTCCCTTTCCAGCTCTTGCCAGCCCTTTTTCCTGACTCTCACGTGGCCAACACCAGTAAGTTTGTGCTCACGCTGTTACAGCACAATGTTTTCATGTCCACTCACTGCATCCCTGCCCAGCCCATGGTGAATTTGGCCCAGATGACTTGGCAGGGGCCGTGCAGTGTCAGCACCGGGGCCGCTGGCTGCTGGTCCAGCTGCCGGCCATCTCTGCTGCTGCTGCTCCTCCTGCAGCTCCTCTCGCTCATCCCCGAGGCTGTTCCAGCCCTCTGGCTCCTCTCTTGGCTGCTGGCTTTCAATCACATCAGCTCTTCACTCTGCTGGAGCCTGGCTCCAAGGTTTCACTCCTCACTTCAGATCAAGCTTTCCTGCAGCCTCCCAATGTGTCTGGGTTTTGATTTATGCTTTTCCTGACGTTTGTGCGGTCAGAGGAGATACAGGACCATTGTTGGAACATCCTTTTCATATCCCCTCTTAAGGGGCTCTGTTCCTGTTTAACTGGGTTTCTTGTTTTCAGTAATCTCAGTTATTTATTTGTGTTATTAACATTGTGTGTGTGACTTTGCTGTTGCTTCGTTTATGCCCATGATCTGGCATTTAAATCTGTTCCACCTTATTCCTATACTGGGATAACTTTGTGCAAATCTGTTTTATTTCCCTACCTGTATCTCTTCAGATCAACTCAGCACCTTACAACCTGTTTGGCTCCATTTTCAAGCTGGCCTTTGGATATAATATAATCTTGTGCAAGGAATCAACCCCATGTGCTTCTTCCCTGTGCCTGTGCTATGGCATCACCTTTCTCTTGGACTTCTCAGCAGCTCTGTGGCATCATTCCCTCCCCTGTGTGTGTGTCCAGGCACGTCCTTCCAGCAGCAGGGCAATGAATGGTGCTGTGCAGGTTCAGGGAGCTGGGTCTGAGCGTGCTGGGGTGGTGACACACACCAGCCTGCATCCCTGTCCCCAGGGAGAACAGCAGTGTGGGGTCACAACTCATCCCCAGGGGATGCGAGCCTCTCCTGGCCTTCCCTAGCCCAGGAGAGCCAGTGGGAATAAAGCTGGAAGAAAGCTGGAATAAAGCTGGAATAAAGCTGCCCTCCTGCTCTCCTGGCTGGAAGCACAGACCAGTCCAATTCCCCATCTGTGAGGCACAGGTGAGGTGGGTGTACCTGTCCCTGCAGCAACACAGCCCACCAGGGCTGGAGCTTGGGCTGGGGTAGGAGCTGATGAGGAGGAGGAAGAGCTGCTCTGCCTAGCAAAGTTTCCTGTTATCCACTGGGATTGCTCCATGGATCAGTTTCCAGAGCCTCTTGTTTCTGGGATTCTCCTTTTACACGACTCAGCTGAACGTGTCATTCTGGCTGGTTGTTGTGGGTGGAAAATTGTACTGCCTGCCCTTGGATGTGTTTTTGAAAGGTGAGCAGAGCCAGAGCTTTGCTCTGCTCTGCTCTGTATCCACCCAGGTGGTGGATGTGTGTTTTCAATATAAAATGAAATCTCACTATTTCATTTAATTTTTTCTGGCAGATTAGAAGGAACAGCTTGATTTCAGAACTGAGTTTCCCTTATCCTGAGAGGCTACACCTATTCCCACCTTTCCCTGCAATTTTTTGTGGCTCCATAACCTTTCCCCTCTTTTCCACCAGTGGTTTTCCTTTCCCTGGCTGCTCCGCAGAGAAGCCAAGCAAGCAAGGATGGAAATTACAATAACGGAGCACCTGGGAGGCTTGAACCCACCACACACTGATTGCTAAGCAACAGGGAGAAATGTTTTTCCTGTTTTCCTTTTGGTTGCAGGCACCTTAGGTGGCATTTGTTAAAAGAGCTGACTGAAACATTCTGGCAGAAAGGTGATGGGGAGATAAAAGCTGCCTTTAAAGACAAACAGTTCAAGAAATAGTGGTTCATAGCAGAGGGGCTCTGGTGTGTCTGCAGCAGCTTAAAGCCCGCTGAACTCTGCACTCCAGGGAGAGCCACGTGGGAAAAGGGAGAACGCTACCACCAGGAGCTGCAGCTTCCTCCCGGTGTGGGGATGTCCCTAACAAAACTCACTGGGTGTCTTGTGATCCTGAGCTTTGATCCCTGCATCCCCCTGCCACCAGTGCCCTGCAAAATGCTCTGGGGTCTCTTGGTGCTTTTCACACCTTGGGCCCTGCTGTCTTCAGCTTTTTGGGCACATTTTTATATTGATAGTTTTGTCTTGCCTCTTATTTTTCTATTTTCTTTGCTGTGCAAGAATCCAGGTGCCTGCTTGAAGTGTGCTGTGGTTGCTTCTTTCTGAGAAAGTGGCTTGATCTCCCCCCACCTCACATGTTGGCCTTGTTCTGATGAGCTTTTAGAAGTCAGAAAGTTTGGAAAACAGATGTTTGTGTTGTTGCTTGCTGCCCTGATGGAAGCTCCTCAAATACTTGATAAATTGCCTGGAGAAGAGATGGTTCTGGAGCAATCTTAGCATCTCAGAGCATAAAGTGGCTTCAAGAGAGCTGGAGAGGGACTTTGTACAGAGGTCTGGAGTGACAGGACAAGAGGCAATGGCTTTAAAATGAAGGAGAGTGGATTTAGATTAGATATTAGGAAGGAATGTGCCCTGTGAGGGTAATGAGGCCTTGGCACAGGTTTTCCAGGGAAGCTGTGGCTGCCCCTGGATCCCTGGAAGTGTTCCAGGCCGGGCTTGGAGCAACCTGGGCTAGAGGAAGGTGTTCCTGCCCATGACAGGGGTTGAACAAGACAATCTTTAAGATCCCTTTCAATCCAAACCTGTTGGAATCTAAAAACCCAACCCCCCAAAAAAATCTGTGATTCTGCTACTGCCAAGGGAGTGGTGTAAGGAGTAGGACGGAGGAGAAATATTCCTGCAAGCTCGTGAGTCTCCAAGGCTTGTGGAATAATTGCTGAGCTTCAGGAGCTGGCAGCCTCGGCAGGAGCTGCCTTAGCCCAGCTGTGCACAGGGGGCTGCAGGAAATGAACCACAGAATAGCTGGATGGAGACTTTTAGATCCTGATTGCCCTGGGATTTGCTGTGCTTCCTCTGCTAGGAGCTGACAGTAATGAGGGGCTTGCCTGGCTGTGTTAATGCTTGGTGTGGAGGAGAGCTGTGCTCCCGAATTAACACAGCTGCCCGTGGGGGCCGAGGGGAGCAGGGGGTGCTGCAGCTGGGGAAGGGCTGGCCCTGGCACAAGGGGCACAAAGGGCAGGAGAGCCCAAGCCAGCCTTCCTCCCTGCCAGCACAAAGAATTCACAGTGCCTGATCTGTCAAAAACAGCTCCAAAAAATGCCCAAAATGTGGAGGCAGCATGATCCAATTGCCCTGGATCTGAAATACTCAGCAGAGAACTTCCTAAAATCCATGCTTGCTGTCAGCTGTGGCAAGTGGTGAGTGGCTCTCATCTAAAATCTGGTTAAATCAGGGCATTGGTCATGCTGGGAGTGAGAATTGGGTCTGTGAGGGTCTGAGGTCTGTTGGTCCCCAAATTTGGGGGGACCCAATCTCACATCTCTGTACAGATTGTATGAACAGAGCAGTGACATTGTTTTCCCTTCTTGCTCAAGCTTTCCCCCTCATCCTGAAGTGGAAGAGATAGTACTGGTTGTTTACTGTTGGATTATTATTATTATTATTATTATTATTTCTTGTAAAATAACCTTCCAGCTGAGCCTGAGCAGTGAAAACAAAAGTCTTTTCCAATTAAAATTGGAATGCCCAAAAAGTTTTGATCTAGCACATAATGCCTAACCTCCAGTTAGTAATTCTTGTAACTAGGTAGCACTTTTCCTCCAAAATGCCTTAAAAACAGCAAGAAAAAGGGCTTCCCCAGCTGCACAATAGAAGGAAGTGCTAAGGGCTCCATGTCAGAGCCTGACACAGACTCGCCTTGTGAGCTGGTGCCAGAGCTGGGACAGAGGCCGGATAATGTTGCAACTCCCAAATAAAGCAGCCCAGTTCCCCTCAGAGGCTGCTGGTTTGGGTCCTGGGTCCCTTGCTGGTCCAACAGTGAGAGCTGGAGGTGTGTGGTGCTCCAGAGGGGCTCAGTTTGAGGTGGTGAGGGTGACTCCTGCCTTCTCTGCTCGGGGCTGAGCTCAGCTCTTTGCAGCTCTTGGCATTGGTCCTGCTGTGCTTTCACGGAGGCTCAAAGGGAATGTGGGTTTGTCGGGGTGCTGGCAGTGCCCTGGGGGTGCTGGCAGTGCCCTGAGGATGGTGGCAGGAGCACTGGGGTGTTTGCAGGCAGCTGATGCCAGGCAGGAGCAGCTCCCGTGGAAGTGTTTGTGAGCCACGCTTTAGGGTGGGCAGCCTCACTTAATGGCAAAGAAAAACCCCACAGAAACACTGAGCACAGGAACTGGGTCACTGTGAGTTTTGCCCTGTAGAAAATGTGCTGGAAAGCCCCACTCAGCAGCAGAGCAGGGAGATGAAAGCAAAGGAGGAATGGAGGATGTAGCTGAGGGAATGCTCAGACACCACGTGCTGG
This sequence comes from Hypocryptadius cinnamomeus, assembly GCA_013400635.1. Taxonomy (NCBI): domain Eukaryota; kingdom Metazoa; phylum Chordata; class Aves; order Passeriformes; family Zosteropidae; genus Hypocryptadius; species Hypocryptadius cinnamomeus. The sequence goes on from VYZP01020687.1 coordinate 8,809, forward strand.
GAAGAGACAACTTGGGGTCCAGGCTGAGCCCAGTTATTAACTGAGGTCTGAATCTGCAGGTCCTGACTACAACAGATTGACCCAAATTGATTCCCAAACCAGAAAACTGGCTTAAAGTTTCCAAAAGTTTCTCTGTGCTACCCTCTCCACGTTACTGACCCTGCAGGAAAGGCTGGAGGCTGCAGCGGAGGAGCAGAGCTGCTCTGGTGTTGGGTTTGTATTCATCCAGCCAAGAGCTGATTTCAGAGCGGTGGAAAGACAAAAATTGATGGGTTTCCCACAGCACCCAGTTCCTGGGCCTGCCAGAGTCGATGGGATATTTGCAGATGACATGGAAAAGCTCAGTGTGTTGTGAAAAGTTTCTGGCTGAGTTTGCCAAGTGCAAATTGACAGTATATTTTTTTTAATAAGTCACTCAAGCATTGATCCTCTTCTTAAATCCCTGAAGTCATGTGCATGTCAATTAATCACATTTTGCAACAATTTCTCGACCTTCAAGGGTGCCAGAGGGAAACCTGAGGGTGTGATGCTGCCTGTTCCCTTCCACCTGTGTGCTTAGAGGCAAATAAGAAGCCCTGGAAAGTTATTTGTTTTGAATCTCATGATTTTCAAGAGCCTTGCCCCTGACGGCTGAGTGTTTGGGGTTAGCTACGCAGAGCAAACATCCTGAACTCGGGCTCCTGACCCTGCTTTGAGTGTTTTGCTTTTCAGACCCAGAAGGTTCCCAAGAGAGGAGAAAGGAAACTGACTGGCTATTTTTAAACCCCTGCAGTTGCCTTCCTGCCTTATATTATTTATTATCCATTATCAGAAGTGTTTTTCCCCTGAAACCATCTTTAGTGGTCAACCAAGGGACAGTGAAAATTGCCCATCAAACAGAGCTGCATCTTTCTGCAGAGGTCAGACGAAGCTGGAGGCTCTGGGAGGGCTGAAAATGAGTGCTGCTGTTGTTTGTTGTGTGCACTCGAGCTGTGCCAAGCGATTCCAGGGGTGGGCTGTGATTTCTCTGCCCTAAGACTCAAACATGAAGCAAAGCAGAGTCTCCTTCCCAAATATTTCACAGCCCAGAGAGACAACGCTCATTTCTGTTGGAAAGCATGTCCCTGCCTCTGATTTCAGCATGTCCCTGCCTCTGATTTCAGCATGTTTCTCCAATTTTAGCATGTCCTGAGCAAAGAGATGCACAGCACCGAGTTTCACAGCACATCTTGCAGTGCCACATGGTTCCTGCATGACGTGTCAGTGGGGCTGGGGACACCTCTGCAGGGAGCAGCATCACATCTTTCTGTGGTGGAGAGAGCTGCACTGACCCACCTGGCTTTGCAGGGTGACCTGGGCAGGGATCAGGGCTGGATCTCTGTGTATTGCCCCTAAAGATGTGGGGCTGCCACGGGCAGTGCAAGGCCCTGCTGCTGGGCTGGGTCCTCTTTCCCAGGATGTCCAGGAAGTCCCCTCTGACCTCTTTGGCTCCAGATAAAGCAGGACAATGGCCCACGTTGTCCTGGCTCATCCTTCTGCCTGGTAAACTTTCCAGTTGGAAGCCTGTCACAGCCTGGCAGCTTTGTTAATCCCTTCCTGCCCAGGCAGGAGCTGCTGGTGCCCTGGGCAGAGCTGGACATGTGAGCCTTGGCTCCATCCTCACTGGAAATAAAGCTGCAGGGCTGGAAGGCCCTGGGAGGCCGATGTTATTTCAGCTGCAGAGGGAGCTGAGGCATGAAAGTCCAGGTTTTGGTGGTGTCAGCAGCACTGCCCGGACCCTGGGATGCAGTTTCTGAGCAGTGTGTGAGGAGGGAAGGGGAAGAGCAGGGGAGGGCTGGAGCACACAGTGCTCAGCTCAGGGGGCTGATGAATGACAAACAGTTCTGCCCATTTCTCTCTGCCTCTGAAAACAAAATTATGTCGCGGGGCTTCTCTAAAGTGAGATCTGCAGCCCTGCTGTCCCCCAGGCTCATTTTGCTTTCCCGGAGTCCCTGCTGGGCCGAGAGCAGGTGCCCGGGCCCCTAACCCCCCGTTTTCCTGTGCATGGGGGGCTGGCACTGACTCCCGGTGGGTCACATCACTTCATCCCGCAGGGGACACTGCCTGCTGCCCCCGCAGAGCTGTGACCGTGCCACGAAGCCCAGCTGTGGCCAGCGAGGGGCTGAGCTCACGGGCTGAGATAATGCTGGGATGAAAATACGTGCTGACGATATCCACGCGCTGGCAGTTAACACTTTTTCTTTGGCTAGTGGTGTGTGAACCCCGGGTGCTTCACGGGCACCCGGTGACACAAAGATCCTCTCCCAGAGCCGTTGTCACCCGTGTGACTTTGCTCCCTCCCATCAACGGTAACACCCCGGTGTTCCCCACGCCCAGCTGAGCCTGGAGCTCCATCCACCCCATCCCGCAGCCCCCCGAGCATCCTCCTCATCCTCCTCCCGCCCACCGCCCCATTGCGCGGCCTCGGGGCTTTTCACGCCTGNGTGAGCCGCCGCCGGGCCCCGCCGCACCATGTCCCCGCCGGCCCCGAGAGGATGTTCGAGGGCTGCCGGCGGGCGAGGAGCCTCTGGGGCGGCGTCAGGCTGGAGGTGGCCGGAGAGAGCAGCCCCGTGGTGCTGCACAGCTTCACGCAGCTCGACCCCGACCTGCCGCCGCTGGAGGTGAGTGCGGGGGTGCGGGGTTTGGGGGGCTCCGCCTCGCTGGCAGCGTGGGGAGGGCTGGCCCGGAGTTTGTGGGTATCCGCAGGGCGTTTCGCAGAATTCTGTTACGTAGAATCACGGAGCGGTTTGGGTTCGAAGGGACGGTAAAAATCATCTTTGCCCACCCCTGCCATGGGCAGGGACGCCTTCCGCTACCCCAGGTTGCTCCGAGCACCGTCCAGCCTGGCTTGGAACACTTCCAGGGATCCAGGGGCAGCCACAGCTTCTCTGGGCACTCCGTGCCACTGCCTCACCACCCTCACAGAGAATGATTTCTTCCTAATATCTAAATCTATCATCCTTCAGCTTAAATCCTAGCACTCCATGCCCTTGCAAAAGTCTCTCCAGCCTTCTTGTAGGCCCCTGTAGGTGCTTTAGGTGTTTCATTTTATTGAACAAATGGGTGCCCCTGCTTGGCTTTTTTTGCTGTGAGTCCCTGTGTCCCTGGGGACTGGCAGGCAGCTGCCAGGTTCTGTAGGGAGAAACCAGATGCTCTCCCTCCAGGCACCCAGGGAAATGGGCAGATTGTTAAAACTTCGAGTTTTTAATATTTCATTTGAGACTTTGGCTGCGGGAGGCAGGAGTCTGCTCAGTTCTGAGCTGTTTGTAAAGGCTTCAGGCTTGTCCAAACCACAAAAGTGTCCTCTGGGAAGGTTACGGGCATTGGGAGGACTTTCCTGGAGGATGCAAAAATATTTGTGCTTGTTTGGATTCAACCTCGGGTGGTTCAAAGTCAGGCTGGTCCCAGCGAGGCCNCCCTCCAGCCCCAGCCGGCCCCGTCCCGGCCCCGCCGTCACATCAGGCCGCTCTTTCGGCCGCGGGCTCCCGGTGCCTGCCCCGCTGCTGCGGGCGCTCCCGCACCGCTCCGCACCGCTCCGCTCCCCCCGAGCATCGCCCCCACGTCCCCGCTGCGGCTCCCCGGGCAGCCNCCGTGCCACTGCCTCACCACCCTCACAGAGAATGATTTCTTCCTAATATCTAAATCTATCATCCTTCAGCTTAAATCCTAGCACTCCATGCCCTTGCAAAAGTCTCTCCAGCCTTCTTGTAGGCCCCTGTAGGTGCTTTAGGTGTTTCATTTTATTGAACAAATGGGTGCCCCTGCTTGGCTTTTTTTGCTGTGAGTCCCTGTGTCCCTGGGGACTGGCAGGCAGCTGCCAGGTTCTGTAGGGAGAAACCAGATGCTCTCCCTCCAGGCACCCAGGGAAATGGGCAGATTGTTAAAACTTCGAGTTTTTAATATTTCATTTGAGACTTTGGCTGCGGGAGGCAGGAGTCTGCTCAGTTCTGAGCTGTTTGTAAAGGCTTCAGGCTTGTCCAAACCACAAAAGTGTCCTCTGGGAAGGTTACGGGCATTGGGAGGACTTTCCTGGAGGATGCAAAAATATTTGTGCTTGTTTGGATTCAACCTCGGGTGGTTCAAAGTCAGGCTGGTCCCAGCGAGGCCCGAGTGCTTTGTTGATGGCAGTTGCATGTGGAGGCACCTGAAATAATCTGAGTCAGAGCTGGGCCTTTTATCTTAGGAATGGATGATCGTCATCAGTGTGGTGGGAGTGTCCCTGATTGGGAGCAAACGGTGTGTCAGGAGGAGCTCAGCGGGAGGATGGTTTTGCTGTTCAGAAGTCGCAGCCCTGGCGGTGCAGGGGTTAATACCAGCGAGGGTCAGCAAGTCTGGCTTTGCTGGGATTTAGAGCCAGCTGCAGATGTGCTGCTCTGGATGCTTCCCGCTGGAATGGGGGCGGTGCAGGGGGGGAATCACCACTAAAGCCTCTCTGGTTGCTGTGCAGATATCTGCTGAGGGCAGCCAGTGTTTCTGGGAGGGCAGCGGCTCCTTCTCCCAAACAATCAACCCCACAACCTGCGATGGAAAGTCCTGGTCAGGAAGGGATGAGCTCAGGCTCCGGCTGTTCCGCTTCACCTCTGGCCCGGTGGCAGAGCTCATCAGCTCTGGGAGAGTTCATGAAAGCTCCATCCAGCTTCTTTTCCCCCCCTCCCCTCCGCCCGGCTCTCCTGGGGGTGGGCGTACTGACATGCTTTGGAGTGCATCATCTGGTTCGTGTTATGCCTGGCAGGAAGTCCAGCCTCGGCCGCGGCGCTCCGGGAGGCTGAGGGGCCGCGCTTTTGGCAGGGAGAGCAGGAGCAGGCGGGGTTGGAAAGAGGGAAGAGAGGAGGTGATGCAGCGTGCTGCTCCTCTCATCCCAGGGGACAGCCTGCTGGCACGATGTGCCCCGGCTGGAGGAGGCTCTGGAGCTCAGAGGAGGCTTTGGAGCATCTTGGGCGATGCGGCTGTGAGGGAAAAGGGATGGGGATGAGGGAGGCTTTGCGTGGCCCTGAGCAAAGCCCTGCTCACCTGAGCGTGGCACGGGCACAGGTGCCAGCCAGAGCTGCTCCCGAGCTGCCTGTGCCCACACCTCTGCCCTGGGCTGTAGTGGGTTTGTGCTGGGGAATGGTCAGAGCACAGCCCCAGCATCCGCTCCCTTGAGCTTTCCTCCCAGTCCTGGACAGAGAAATTCCTTCTTTTTATTTTTTCCTATTTCCAAGTGACAGTGAGAAAAGGGGCAGCCCAGAGGGGTGCACTGTGACCTCCTGAGCAGCTTTGGGATGCACAGGGTGTTCACTGCGTGACCGGGGAAAGGAAAATATGTGTCACTGTTGTGACAACTGTGGTGGCCTGGTGGGGCTGGGATCCTCAGGCAGAGCTGTAGATGCACACTGAGAGGAGAAGGCAGATTATTTGAATTAGATCCCCCAGGGACCATCAGTGTTTTGCAGAGCCCCAGTGACAGTCCCCAGGACACGGTGGGACCTTTGTCACCTCTGCCAGAGGGAGCTGTGCTGGGTTTTGGCAGAGCTTGTGGGTGGATAGTCTGGTCCCACAGGGAATGGAGGATCCCTGGAAAGCTGCTGGGCAGGCTGCAGGGAATGTGGCTCTCTCTGGTCCTCGCTGAGCCCCCAGGGGATGGCAGCAGGGCAGACTTTGCGTGTATCCCACAGCAACGGTATCGATCAGTAGGCATCACTGTGAGGCCTCCTGGCCCTGTGAGCCTAGTGTTCTCACCAGGATTTTAACCACGGGGATGGAAAATTGAAACTGACTGTCTCAAGTGGGGGGATTGACAGAGCAGCTTTGCAGACCTTTTGTTTTGACCTTTTCAGTTCCAATCCATTCCATATTCAGCAGTGAGTGTCAATCCTTCCAGTCCAGCAGGAGCCACAGAGTGAATCTGGTGGCCCTCCTGGTCCTGCTGGCCAGGAGTGGCCTAAAACACCACTGCAGATGACACAGTCTGAAACTTTCTTGCAGCTGATGTTGTTGAACCTCTGAGGAGGCTGGGCTGACTCCTATTAAAAAAGCCCTTACAAAAAAAAGTCCTTGTAATTCTGGCTGTGTTTGTTTTCTGAACAATTAGGAGATTTTCAGTTGCTAAATGATTCCTTGAAAACTTGAATTGCTCAGCCCAGATGCCTCATAGGTCAGTGCTTGTTCTTTACAGCTGGGAGGGTGAGGCAAAGATATCTCTTAAAAGCCATTTTCTTTTCACTTCCTATGGTGCCTTTGGAACAAGATCCTTTTCTCCCAGCCCGTTCTCCTCCCCCAGGCACAACCTGATATGTCCCTTGCAATTTGCCAGATGAACATCATCTGTTGGTATTTCTTGGATGGGGACCTACCTTCTGGCTCCCTTCCTGAGAGGTTTGGTGCTGAGGCCTGGAGCAGGCTGGGATGCTGATTGTTGGTGGCTGATGCAGGGTGGGAATAACACAGGTGGGAGGGTTTTTTTTATTATTATTGTTTGATATGGTTGGAGAGAAGCTTCCAAATGCGTTTGTGTAATAATTGTTTCACTCAGAGGCTGCTGTGCCATGTTTCCATAAGGGTGGGGATCCCCATACTGGGGTCTCACTCAGGTTTTAGTGGATTTAGTACCAGACTGGCAGCCCTGGAAACTGAAATCTGTGTTTGTTCACAGGCTGAATGGGCAAACTACCCCCCAGGCCACCCCTGTGCTTCAGCATCACTCAGCTTCAGCCCCCTGGCCCAGGTCACACTATTGCTCCACTGCAGCCTCTTTTTTTCTGGCTCTCAAGGTGGCATCACCAGGCAGGGGCAAGTAAATGCAGTCTTGGAGTATTTCCCCACTTCCCTGGGCCTGGCTTTGGGGTGTGATGAGCAAAAGGAGCATCAGGCCAGCTGTGCCTGCAGGGATGGGTCTCATTTAGCACCCACCACCCACCACTGTTTGGGTTTTGGGATCTGGCTGTGACCACCCCACACTTAGGGCCAGAGCACAGCCTGTTTTTAGGGCCCCCTGAGTTGGTCTGGCCATAGGAAGGGCTTCACCATCAGCAACTCCTCCATCTCTCTTCCCAGCTCTCTAACCAGCCGCTGTGTCCCCTGAGGGGAGTGTAAATGAAGGAGGAAAGAGCTTATTTAGGTCACTCCAGAGCACATTTAAAGGCTGGGTATGCCCTGCTCACACTTTCTCCAACACCCTTATCTCCAGAGCCTAATGACTGCCTTTCAAACGTCCATGCTCCTTTTATTTAAATATATCCTTGCAGCAGGGCTGTCTCAGTTCTCAAATATTTCTTCATCTCCCACGGACTCAGCAAGAGGGGGGAAAAAAATGTGGTTGCTAAGGAGCAGGATTTGGATACAAAGCTGGCTGAGCTGCTGGCAGGGGGCCCCGGGGGGCTCCAGCACAGCTCGTGGCCTGTCAGGGTTTGTGCATTGCTTTGGTAGGATGGCACCTGCAGGGTCTGGGTGAGGAGGACTGGGGTTTGAAACATTCCTTTGGCCTTGGGGAGAAAGAGTTGTGTTGTGGGACTGGCTCCTTTTACAGGTTAGTGTGATGTTTGTGTGGGTTAGATCCCACAGCAGCATCCGTGGCTGGTCCCAAGTGTGTGTCTGTTGTTCCAGGGGTCTGTGGGATCTTTGCTTTGCAGAGAGAAGCATCTGTGGGCTGAAGGGTGAAGCTGGCAGTGGGGTTTGGTGCCCAGGAAGAAGCATCACGCTGAAACTGTGTGGCAGCCCCTGGCTGGAGCATTCCTAGGAACACCAGCAGCAGGGCAAGGACTGGGATGCTTGGATACTGCAGTTACCAGGTGTCTCACTGCCCAGGTGGGGACTCACCTGCACGTCACAGCAGCCCCAGTAACCATGCATTTGGACTTTGCTCCTGAGTCGTTAGGGAAAGGGAGTGCTGAGCTGGGGCACGGAGCACTAATCCCTGTAATCCCAGTAATCGCAGCCGGGCCGCCTGAAGGGAGTCACGGGGAGGGGGTCGGAGCAGGGGCAGAGCTGCAAGGGCTGCTCTGGGCACTGGGTTGGCACAGGGGGTTTGCAGAAGGGCGTTTGTGGATGGGCCTTTTGTTCCCTTAGCACCTGGGAACAGCTCTGCCAGAGGTGCCAGGAAAGTCCTTTCCCAATTCTCAGCACGTGGCAGCGTGGGCTGTGCTGAGCAAACGCTGCTCTCCTCCTGCACTGAAGTGGTGACTGCAGCTCCCCAAACCTCGTCCCTCTCACCTGGTTTGGGTTTGTTTTTGTGATGTTATGCAAATCACCTCTCCGGTTTTCGGTTACATTCCCGCGGCTGTGTTGGCTCGGGTTCTTGTAGGGCAGCACTTTTACATTAGATAACACCGAGTTCCCTCTACCTGAGGGTCAGGAGTTGTGTGACAGCCGAATGTCACTGGAGATTAAGCACAGGCAGAGGCTCCTGGCGTGGCCCGTTTGCCTCGGCTGGCTCCACAGCAGTTTGTTTTCATTACACCGTTGGTATTTGGATGAGCTCTGCTGTCAGAAACATGCTGGGACGAGAAAGGGCGTCTTCCCTCCACATGTGGGGTGCTGGGAGCAGCTGTCTGGGGAGCCCCGGGCTCAGCAGAAGCAGGATGGGGATGGCTCTGGCTGCCAGGCACCAACCGAGTCCTCAGAGCTGATGGGAGGGAAAAAAAGTTGGTCTAACTTGCAAACAGAGCAGATTGAAGAGGAAACTCATCGGAGGCAACTTCATCTGGAATGCTGAGGCATTATTTTTAGAGCAGCTTTGCTTTCTGCTAACCACAGTCCAGCAGCTGAACTGAGGGCTTGTGTGGAAACCTGCTTTGCAAAGGGCTCGCTACCCATTTTACCAGAACTTCTTTTCGTGTGATGGAGCAAAACCAGGCAGCCTTTCCCCCCTCCTTGCAGTGGTTGAGTCTCCATGGAGACTCTGAAGCTGAGAGCCTGCCCCAGGCTCCTGCTCCAGCCAGTGTGTGTTTGTGAAATTATGTGTTTGCTCTGCGTTCACCTCTAGGAGTTGGAACTGACTTCAGGAAACCAGGGTTTAGCCAAGCTGGGCAAAGCAAAGCACCTTGCCTGGGACTGGCAGGGGCAAAGCTCAGCTGTGGGAAGTCAATAAGGATGCTGAGGCTCCACCTTCATGTGGCTGGGGGGTTCAGGACCTCACCTTTCAGTTTAGGCAGAAACCCTGGGGATTTTGGTCAGACACTTGTCTAAAAGGCTCAGTTGGTGGCCTGCTGCTGGCAAGGTCTGGCTCTGTGCACTGGAGCAGCAGCAGAGCCTGGGAGCTGGGGGATGTGAGCTGGGGCTGGTGGTGTGACCCCAACAATCACTGCAGACCCTCCAGGGCAAGGCCAAGGCTCAGGCTGGTTTATCACCTTAAAGCAGCCCAGCTTTCCTCCAAATGCTGCTGTCTGTCTGCTTTTGGTTGTATTTTTCATGGCTGTGTGGTCCCAGCTGCAGTTCTGCTGCTCAGGAGCCCTGTGCTGAGCAATGTTGGCAGTGCCCGTTGCTGGTGACACTCACTGGCACTACTGGGTTTCTAGACAACGTGCTTTACTCGATTCTGTCCTGGTTGCAACAGTGAGAACTGGCACGAAGACGGGACAGGCCTGGCTGGTTCTTCCCTGGCAGGGCTGGGGTGACTCAGAGCTTACCTATGGATCACACCAGTGTCATAACAAACACTTCTTCCCTGAGGTGCTTCTCGGGGGGGTATTCCACAAACTCCATCTCTCCCAGTTCTCATTCCCATGGGTTTTGGTGTGTTCCTCAGCAAAAGTCAGCTCTGGGAGGATGGGGATGGCTGGTTGAGGCTTGACTGGTCTTAATCCAGGGAGCATCAGAGGAAAGGAGTCAGGGAAGGAAGGTGGGCACCTCTGCCCTCTCCACATTGATGCTGCCCCACGGTCATTGTGCACTTCAGCTTTTTGGGTATCCCAGGGTGTGTCCCCCAAAATAATTTTATTAAACGGGAGGGTGAGCTGCAGGAGTGCTCACCTGTGGCTGGTAATGCCAGAGGATGAAGGGGGCAGGGTGGCAGGAGCAGATGAGTGGAGGTGGGAACGTGTGTGTACCGGCTCACCGAGGTGTGTGACCAGGAGGAACAGGCACCTGTGCAGTGTTGGAGCTGCTCCGACGTGCTCCATGGCCAAACCCGCACCTACAGAGCAGAGCTGAGGGTCTGGGGAGGGAATTCATCCTCCTAGCCCCGGTACCCGCATTCCTTGTGCCGCAGATCTGGCACACTCAGCGCTCAGGGCAGGACCCGGTGCCAAACCTCACTGCTGAGGCTACCGGTGCGTGTGTTCAGGCACTTGACAACAGCGAGAGTTTTATCCTTTTCCAGTGGTTTCGTCGCCAAAGGTGCCAGTTAATCGTAAAATCTCATTTGCCTCAGCTGTGGAAATCACCCGGAGCTGGCGGAGCATCCCGATTCCCCCCTCCCCCCCAGGTGTCGGCATGTTGCCACCTGCTCATGTCGCACCTCCCGCCTCGTTGACACCTATTTAAGTAATACTCCCAAGGTGAGATTTTGTTGATTACAAAGCAGAAGCGCTTGCTCTTGCCTCTTCCACCTTCCCACGGGCGCCGCGGGGAGGGGAGCAAGTAGCGGGATGCCCTGCAAGGGGAGAATCTCCGCGGAGCGAAGGGGATGGCCTGAAACCCGCAGCTGGGCTGTGCTGGGACACGCTGGGGCTGCGGGTGTCAGGAGGAGGCTGGGACGAGCCCGGCTGATCCCGGGAAGAACACGCCAGCAGCAAATGGAGGAGCCGCGCGTCATCCCGGCCGGGGTGGGAGCTGGGCGCGGAGGGCACGGCCGGAGAACAAAGCCTCGCATTTATTCCTGCCGTCCTTTCACCGTCAGCCCCTCTGTGCCTCCCCGCGCTGGATTGTTCCTGCATTTTCTCTGCTTCAGCTGTTTACTGGGTCACCCTGGTGCAGACACGCACACAAAGAGCGAGCCATCGCCGGGGCTGTCGCTGTGCCACCGGCCCCGGAGCACAGTGGTGCCATTGAGCCGGCTGGCAGAGCGTGCCCGGGGCCAGGCTGGGCTGCGGGCATGCGGAGCCCCCCGGGCATCCTCCTCTGCACGGGCTGTGGCCATGGGATTTTGAGGAGGGGGCCCCTAAAGGTCTGGGTTTGTCAGCTTTGCCCACGTTTGGTCACACTGGGTTTGGTTGATGTAAGGCAGAGTAAACACATGGGTGGACACGTTTATTTCACTGGGCTTTATTTCGGTTCAGCTTAGCTAAGCTAAGGATGTGTCTGAGCTAAATTGAAATTAACCTTGTTCAAATGGAAACGGAGGGGAAAGGTGCTGTTTCTGTCAGCCAGAGTGTGACCAGGCAAGGCTGTGGCTTTTGGACAGCCCCCAGTATGTGCACCTTCAAAATTCCAGGCAGATGTGGCTTTACTGTCTTTTCCCCTCTGCAAGCTGCAGCAGGCGAGTTACTGCACAGACATTTGCATTTACAGTTTAACCAGGCTGCTGGGGAATACTGTGGGGTGAAACTCTCTGGGAATGTCAGTGTGGGATCTGGCAGTTGTGATCTTTGCTTTGCCCTTCCTGCACATCCCACCTTGTGTGTGCCCAGGTGAGCACTTCATTCATGCAAGACATGGATATGCCAGGGCAAGGGGCAGGTTTGACAAAAGGAGCTGATTTTATTGCAGCTGATGCTTCTTAAGACAAATTTTTTGGCTGTCTGGGCTGGTGCATGGGCTGAGAGCTGGAGAGTGTTCAAGGTTTTGCATCTCTGGGAATGTAAAGGCTTTTGTGAAGAAGGAGTCACTTGCAGGTGCTGATGCATGCAAAGGACAAGCATTGCCCTGGAGCTGCCACAAGGAACGAGTCTGTGTGTCCTGGTGAACCTGTGTGAAAACAGAATTGACATTTTAGCTCTGACTATTCCAATCAGTTTCAAGGAACATCAGCTCTGAGTGCCAACCTCATCTCCATCCCTTCCCCAATACACCTGGCAGCCGTTGCTGCCCCAGAAATAACACATTTGGTGCACCAGGGCCCTGCTTCAGAGGTGGAATTGATAGAGCAGCATTAGGTTAGGTAGGATGGAGCTCTTCAGGGCACTCCTCGTGTTTTAATTCACATTTGAACAAGGCACTGGGGAACTATCATGCTGCACGTGACTTCCAGGTGCTACTGTACACCCAGAAAAAACATCAATCAGTTTTTGAACTTGTTTCAGTTATGGTTTTTTTGCAGATTTCTGTGTTCCATCTCAGTAAAATGCAAACCTTTTGTTCTGAGCCGAAATGACTTGGGATGAGACTCTCGATCTTTATTTAACCTCGCAGAGCAGTACCTACATTAATTTTTTATGCACCGTTTTTCACCAGCCGTGTCGTTCTGGTTTCACTTCCAGTAATGCCCCGGGGGTGTGGGCGAGTCGGTGGCGCAGCAGTCGCTCACAGAGCGAGGGCTGTGTCCTTCTTCTCTGAGCCTGCTCCTGCGGAGGCGCTGGCTCTGGGCAGGGATGCTGCCGGGGCCATCACGAGCACGGGGCTCAGGGCTGTGGAGCAAGACCCAGATCTGCTGTGTCGGCGGGATCTTTTTTTTCCATCGACTTAGAGAGGAAGCAAAACCTGCAGTACTCAGTTTTCTTCGAATAGCCTAGGAGGGGAGCCCATCCCAGCACGTCCCCTGGGAGGGGACGGGAGCTGGTGTTTCCATATAGGGTGCAAATGGCTAGTGGCTTCCTGGGTGTAGGAAACTCAGGGTTTGCAGTTCATCAGTGATCCCTGTTGTGGCTGGAGTTTGTTTTTCCCTGGGGAGTCCCCCTGTCAGCCTGATCCCCCAGCACCTGCATTTCCCCACCTCAGGGGTCTGATCCTTCTCCTTGAAGGCTGGGGATGGGGTGGCCATGCAGAGTCTTTGATTTCCAAACCACAAAAAGAGTGAAAAAGTCTCTCTTCGTTTTCTCTAAAAGCAAACCAGGAGCAAATGGGGGGAGGAATCCTGCTTATCTGCTTTGTCTCGTTCCTGCACTGAGCACTGAGCTCCTAATCCTTGCTCCAGCCACTGACTCACTGTGTGTGAGTCACAAGATGCCTCTGTAACCCAGCTGCCAGCTTCCCTTCTCCCTGAGCTGCCAGGGTGGAGAAGGCTGCCTTTGGATACCCTCTGCAACCCCTCTGGGTCACAGACACAGGGTCAGAGCTGCTGTCAGTCTTGGGACCCACAGAGCCCAAGGGAGGAGGCGTAAGAACCATACAAGAGGCAGATATGGGGTGATGTGGCCCCTCTCTCTTTCTCTCTGCCCCATCCTGGTGCTGGGTGATGCACTGCCTCCAGGGCTGTGCATGCTGAAACATCTGGAGCAGAGTGTGAGGAAAACCCAGCTGTGGAGCCCAGCAACTGCTGGGGAGAGAACAGCCCTCAGCTGTTGCCAGTGGCTTGGTGTCCTGGCAAAACCACCCTTTTCTCATAGCGGGTTTAAGTTCACCTTCTGGCCCTTTTTCTGTTCTTTTCCTGTTTCCCCTTTTGTTGCTGTGTTTTTGTGGGCTGCTGGAATTGGTCCTGGTTTGAGGCAGCTCGGAGCAGGAAGGAAGGCAGAGAGTGTTGAAAACCCAAAGGAATTGTGTCTTTCTGCTGAACATCTCTGCATGGGGAGCAGGGGCTGGGTACACCCAGCTGTGGCAGGGGACTGAGCTCCATCAGCAGCAACAGGAGCACCCAGGGGGATAGGAGACAGTGGGAGATAACTTGCCAAGCTGGAGAGAACCACTCCAGTGCCACCATGGCTGTGGCTGGGATGGTTTTTTGGAGCTAAAGTGCTCCTGCCCTCGGTGGGGCTGCTGCTCCAAAGGACATGCTGTGAGTCACCAGCATGGGCACCTTTCCTTCCCCTGAAACAGGGGATGTTTGTCAGCTTCCTCGGCACTTGGGGTAGTCCTTGTGGCCTTCCTGAGCACAGCCAGGGGAAGGAAACTGTGAGTGCCAGCAGTGGATGATCCCTCGAGGCAGAGCTGTGGGGGAAGAGCCACCACAGGGCTTTTTGCCTGGAAGTCCCCATGGGGAAGAGTCTTGTGCTGCGTGTGCTTATTTTGGATGTGTAGGACAGAGGGTGCTTCTGCTCTTGTGGTCTTTATCTTCGGTTCACAGAACTGAGCTTGTTTTCCTTTCACTACCCGGGGCTGACTTTTTTTCCTATTTCCTTTTACATAATGTCATACACTCAGCTTTGCATAAGAGGTCCCAGAGTCACTGCTGTTCCTTGCAGGGGTTCAGGGTTTGCTCCTGGGGGTGAAATGAAAGTGAGCTGGGGGTTGGTGTTGGACACAGGCCATGCTGGAGCTGGTTTCCTTCATTTTTTCAGAAAGGCCCATTTCCCGTTGCTAGTGGGGAGGGATTATTCTGAGAAAGGGCTGGGGATTGCAAAGACCAAACCCCCACTTGCTTTTTCTGGCTTTACCACCTTTCATCGAGTTCTTTTGAGCTTGTGCAAGCATGGAGCTTCAATGGGAAACCCCTGGTGACGTCTCTGGGGCTCAGCTCTGCCTTTTCTTGTCTCGTTAGCCAGTGGGACTGTTAATTCCCAACAGGCACACATTCCTGGCTTCCCATGGGCAGGGTTAGTGTCTGCTCCTCTCTTGTGGCTGGTAGCAGCAGTCCTTTTGAAATCACAGTGCAGAGATACTCTTGGTGCTGCTCTGTACCTGTCTGTAGAACAGGCATTTTGTGTAACTCAACAGAAAAGGGAGCAGAGTAACACAAATATCTTGATTGTTAAACCAGCTGTGGTGCAGAGAGCATCAGCAAAAGCACTTTAAGCAGTTGTGCCTCCTCCATGTGTGCTGAAATTAATACCTTTTTCCACTAACAGTTCATTATTTTTGTGCCTTTGGAGGCCAGTGCACTAACCTGGGGCACGTGGGACCAGAGCTCTTAAGACCTGGTAATTGTTGGGTAATTGTCTGTGTGCAAGTGTGGGGATCCAGCCATGCTCACACTTAATCCTGCACTTTGCTCCTGTCTTACTAAAACCACCTTTGTGACTGAGCTCAAACACTTTCCAAAATGCAGAGCCTGAGCCAATGTTTTGCTTTGCTGTTTGGTTTTTGCATTTTCCCCTCCTTTCATCAGTCGGGAAGAGCCGAAGGCAGAGTCCCTGCTGCTGCTGCTGTTGCTCTCTGCCCGGCTCTTAGGGTCCCTCACACCCTTCCTCCAGGCTCACAAACCTTGGCTACATCTTAGAGCTCCTTATTAATCCTCTGTGGGAAGACGTGGGGTTTGACACCACGCCGAGTACAAGAACATTCACCAGAGAGCAGGAGAGTTTATTGCACGGAGCAGGAATTCCTCCCTGGTGTAGTCACAAAAGCTTTGAACCATCAGTGGGAGCTCCAGGGCTGGCTGCAATTGGAAGAGGCAGTCCCCAGGCCCAGGGCAGCCATCTGGTGCAGACTCCCGTTTCATATTTCAGGGGATGAACTCCTGCAGAGTTCACTCACTGCTGCTTCTGCAAAAGCCTCTGCTCTGCACAACGGGGGAGAGTTAAACATGTGACTTTTCCTTGTGCCCCTCCAGCCAGAGGTCTTTTTCCTGCTGGGAGGAGAGGACCAGGATTGCACACTGAGCTGGAGAAATCAAACCAGACCTTCATTTTTTTCTATGTGTTCCATTTCTTGGTGCCTGTCTTGAAATGTGTTGGACCTCACTTTCTGGGCTGCTGGGTCCCACCTGTATGAATTTGGTGGAAGGTGCAGATGCCATAACCATCAAATCTTGTTGCAGATGTTTAAAGCACTGCCTGAGCCTGTTGGATTCATCCCTTGTGCCAACAGAAGGGGCTGTTCACCTGTGTCTCACCCTCAGGCTGAGGTGGAGGAGGGTTTGTGTGCTGGCTAAGCCTGACTCATGTTCCCTTCTTCTGAGGGGCAGAAAATTCCAGCAGATGTGCAGGGCAGGCAGTGGGAAGCAGTGACTGTTGCAATATTCAGTGACTGTTGCCTCCAAGGCCCTGTCTGCTCTGCATCTTTTGAAACAGTGTCATTTCCAATAATTTGAGTAAAGGAAAGCACTCATCTCTCTCTTTAGAGACCATTTTGAAGGCGTTCAGCTTTGGTTGGGAGCGCAGGATTCTAGGTGGCCAGCACAAACACAAGCCACAGCTCAAGGTTTTGACTCTGTCCCTGCCCTGCTCCCACCTCACCTGCAAGGGGAGAAATGTGTTCTTGGTGCAGGTGTTGGAGTGAGACTCCTCTGGCTCCGTCCCGGCACTGCTTTTTTGCTTTGGGTTGGTTTTTAACCAACGTGTGCGGAATGCACCATCAGCATCTCGGAGGAGCAGCCGTAGCAAAGAGGAAGCTCACACAGAATATAAATAGCCAAATTTTAGAATGTCCCAGTGTAGCAGCTCTCCTGGCTCTTGGCAGGAACCTGCAGACCGCTGGGAAGCCGTGGCCTTTGTGTGTGGTTTGCAAAGGGGGAACTTTGGGGGATATCACAAGTCAGCAAGGCAAAAAATGAATGAATCTGACAGTCTTGGATATGGGAAGGAAATGAAATTTGCTTTTCTGCACATCAGAATGGGGTGTATCCCCTGCACGTGACATGAAATGCAGAGTGAAAACCCTGCACAGTTGTGGCAATATTTTCCACTGTAGTTGCACAGCAGTTGCCAATGATTCATGGGTTAATCCTGAGGTGGTTTTTTCCTCCTATATGATTTAATTTATGAATTTAATTGCATGTCAGAAAGCATCTGATTTTTCTTGATATTTTCATCTGGGGTTTACAACTGCCCAGCCAAATCTCTTTTCTGAGTTAGACTGTACAGGGCTCTGGTCCTGCTGGACCCAGAGCTTTCCTCTCAGCTTAAGTGGGAGGTACACAGGCGTAGGGCTGACATGCAGGTTGGGTGGTGAAGGCTGGGAAAGAGCCCAGGACAAATTGGGAAGCATCTCCATGGCTTTTTTTGGGTGTTTTTTTGGGGTTTTTTTGGTTTGGTTTTTTTTTTGGTCGTTGTTGTTGTTTCATTGTTTTTTTGTTGGAAACAGCATCTAAAGGTGGAAGAAGGCCAACTTGGTTAGGTGCTGTCAGTGTAGACGTTTAATCCAGAGTGGACACAAACCTTTAGCTGTGCTGGCAGCCCTCTCCCAAGGTTGTGCCAGTCCCCAGGGCTGTGTACTTGAACACAAATTTGTGCCATAATTTACCCCAGAGCACAGAACAAGAAAGGGTCAGATGCAAGTGCCAGGTAGGATGTTTGGGTCTGCTGCCTCATGTGGGTGCTCTCAGGCTTGCTCTGGAAGCCAGTGAACCCTGGGAAAGGCTCCTGATGTTCACAGCAGAGCCTCACAGCTCCTTGAACTTCAGCAAACCAAACCTCTCCATAGTCTGGCATGAAGTGAGAAAAGCAGGTTCAGCAGAAAGTGAAAAAGTCAGTAACCCTGCCCAGGGGGATTCTCTGCCCTCATTCATTACAACCATGAATGAGAGGCTTTTTCAAGCTTCCCCTCAGTCTCTGGGCTGGCTGTGCTTCCCTGCCTTGATTCCTTGTGAGGAAAAACCCTGGCTTGAGCAGGTGTGAGAGCAGAGCAGTGAGCACTGCTGTGGTGGGGCTGATGAAGGAGGGTGGCTCCAGAGCATTTGGTGCAGGTGGGATCCATCAGCTCAGGGTCCTGTGGTCATGTTCTGCTGCTGTCTCCTGAGGTGTGCAGCCCCTTCTGAGCCTGGGTGTGGCTGTCCCCATGTTCACAGGGCAGTTTGGGGGAGCATTTTTTGCAGGGAGCAGCATCACTTCTGAGGCCCCATCCTAAGTCCTTTCATGGCAGTTCTCCCTCAGTGTGTTGGTGTCAATGCTCAGGGCTCTTTGAGGGGCAGTTGCAGGGAAAGCTGAGGGCTGGCTCAGGCAGGAGAGGTTTGTCCCCACAGCCCTGTGTCCCAGTGATGGTCACCTCCCCCTCTAACCAGCTTACTGCTCTCAGGCATTTTCTCCTTCTGCTGAGCTGTGGGTTTTGGTGTGTGTTCGTCCATGTCCTGCCATTTGGTGAGGGGGATGGAGGGCGGGGGAGATCCCTGCAGTGTTTAAAAGGATCTGGATAAATCTTCTTAAGGGAGGCACTGACTCAGCAGAGCGTGGTTAGGGAGGAGGAGGAGGAGGAGGGAACCAAATTGTCCTTGTGGGGCTGGAGCTGCTGCTGAGCCCGTGCTGGTATGTGGTGCTGGGGGGAGGCATGTGCCTGGGGGTCTGCCCTGAGAAGCATCACCCCTTTCCTCACCAAATTGTTGGTGCTCTCCATCCTCCAGAGCAGAAATAGGAGCCTCATAGCTGGGTGCCTGTCACCCAGAGGTGCCTGAACCCTGTGCCCAGACCAGTCCTGGCTGTGCCTGATCCCACCCTGGTGCAGATCTCTGGGATTTCCCCCCAGCTTTGAGCTTTGGATTTCTGCCTCGTGCCGTGAGCTGGTGGGCACCTTGGTTTGACAGTGATTATTTATTAGGGAAGTGCACCAGGGTGCTTGGTTCAGATCTCTGAGACTCTGCTCGGACCAGAAGCCAGTGTCACCTCACAGGAAGGGCAGAGGCTTGAGGAGGGGAGCAGCCAGGGCTGGGCACTGAGCTGTGCTGTCGCTGTCCCTTTCCCTGCCTTGTGAGGGGTCCCACCTTGCACTGGCAGAGCCTGGCTTTGCTGAAGGGCTGAGACATGGAGTCAGGGGATGTGGGATAGACCAAGAGCAGCTTCCCAAAGTCCTGGCTCCACTGTGGGCAGGCTCAGCCAGCCAGACACACTGGTGTCACCTGGTTTGCATTTCTGAGCAGGTCAGGGAGACTCCCTGCCAGCCAGCTGCTGCCTTTGGCTTCCTGGGATCCCTCATAGGAGCCACAAAAGCATCTCTGCCACGCTTTTCTCTCCCTATCTCATGGTGTATCTTGTCTTTCCATGCAGAGCTCCACACAGGAGATTGGAGAAGAGCTGGAGGATGGTGTGATCTACAGCATATCCCTCCGGAAAGTGCAGCTCCATCACACGGCCAACAAAGGGCAGCGCTGGCTGGGGGTAAGCTGGGGGCTCCTCCTGCCACAGGGGAGGGTTCAGATGTTTCCCTGCCATGGGAATCATGTGTTGATTTGGGAGCAGGGAGTGGGAGCACCTGTTGCCCTCTGTTGCATGGGAAGTGGTACAGGTGAAACAATCTGCAGCCCCATTTTGAAGAATAGGGCAACTCTGATTTGTATCTGGATTTTGGCAACCCTGAAGCCTTTCCAGGTGCTCAGGTCTTCTCAGCTGGGTTGCTGTTTGCTGTCTGAGGAGACTCAGCTTTCCTTTCCCAGTCAGGAGAGCCTCAGGCACTGTGGGGATCCCAGCCTAGACCTGACCTTGTGAAGCTGCTGGGAGCACTTTGCACATGATGGTGTCTGTCCTCACCCAGCCCACTGACTTCTGCTCCTGTCCTGGCAGTTTGAGAATGAGTCAGCCTTAAACCTCTACGAGACGTGCAAGGTGCGGACGATAAAAGCCGGGACCTTGGAGAAGCTGGTGGAGTACCTGGTCTCAGCCTTCAAGGGCAATGACTCCACCTATGTCACCATCTTCCTGTGCACCTACCGGGCCTTTGCCACCACCAAGCAAGTGCTGGACCTGCTGCTGAACAGGTGAAGCTGCCCTGAGCCCCAAAACACAGCTGGGGGTGTCCAGGAAGTCCCAGCATCTTCTGCTGCAATGCCTTGGGGGTTTGGTGGCTTCTCCCAGCTCCATCAGCATGAGGGTTTTGGGACAGGGCAGGGAGGACACAACTTCCTGGAAAGCTGGAGCTCTTCCAGTGAGGTGGCCAGTGCTGGCTGCTGCTTCCCTTCCTGTAATGGGGAGGTTGTGGCAGAGGGAGGGGAGCGGACACTGTGTAGCACGTTCATCCTGACTCCTTGGTAGAGCTGGGGGTGGTGTGGAGGGAGAAGAGGCTGCTCTGAGAGGCAGCTGAGTGCAGGGTGCTCACTGCCTGCCCTCTGCCCCACCAGGTATGGCAAACTCCATGTGCAGGCGAATGGAGACCATGCCAGGCACACTGTGGATGAGAGGATGGAGCTGAAGAAGTAAGTCTGCCTGTGCTGTGGTGCCTCTGCTGGCAGCTCTTTGGGAAGGATGTGTCATCCCAGCGCTGCTCCTGGGCTTGTGGGGGTGCACAGAGGTTTCTCCTGGCACCTGATTCCCTTTGCCTGTGTTTTCCCCCTTCCTGCAGCACCATCTCCTCCATCCTGGGGGCCTGGCTGGACCAGTACTCGGAGGATTTCCGCAAGCCCCCCGACTTTGCCTGCCTCAAGCAGCTCATCTCCTACGTGCGCCACAACATCCCTGGCTCCGACCTGGAGCGCCGAGCCCGCATCCTGCTGGCCCAGTTCCAGCAGCAAGAGCAGAGCGAGGCTGAGGCAGAAGGTGGGGTCCTTCTCTGGCTTGTAGGGCTCATTTGGGGCTGCAGGTGAAGGGAATGCTGCTGGTTGACATCGAGGGTCTCCAGAACTTGAGCCATGTGGCTGAACACCCATGAACAGTTTACGTGGAGGTTCACTGGGAAGACAGTCCAACTGCAGCAGGAGTGGGATTTCTAAGTGGATTAGCTAATTTGCCTTTAATCCTCTGTAGACACTTGCACCCAGGTTTAAAATGACTATCCTTTTATCTGAGCCTTGTTGCTGGAAGTGTGAAGCCAGATGGGATGAAGAGCCCGGGAGGTGGGGTGTGGGTGTCTGCAGGGGGTTGGTATGGGTTGGTGTGGGCACTGCAGTGCTCAGCATCACCCTTGTCTCCTGCAGCTGTGGACCACAGCAGCTGCACCTTCCAGCTGGTGGAAGAGAACGGAGTCAGCGATGGGAAGCCAGATTTCCTCTCCTTCTCCCCAGAGATGGTGGCAGAACAGTTCACACTGATGGATGCTGTGAGTAGTCACCCACCAGCTGGGTCAGTGGTGCTCTGGGCACGGGCCTGGCTCTTCCCATCCTTTTTTCCTTCTTGCCTGTTCTTTCCCCAGAAGACACCAAGAAGCCCTTCTCCATCCCTTTATCTTGCAGGAGCTGTTCAAGAAAGTGGTGCCTTACCACTGCCTGGGCTGTATCTGGTCCCAGAGAGACAAGAAGGGCAAAGAGCACCTGGCCCCCACCATCCGTGCCACGGTCTCCCAGTTCAACAGTGTGGCCAACTGTGTCATTGCCACTTGTCTTGGGGACAGGTCCCTGAAGCCACAGCAGAGGGCCAAGGTGGTGGAGCGGTGGATCGAAGTGGCTCGGGTAGGACAGCTCCCCTCCCACCTCCACCCAAGGGAAGAGCTTTTGCCCTGCTGGAATACCAGCAGATCCTCCAGCTTTTTTTAACCCAAATCCTGTTGTCTCCTTGTCTGCCCTCAGGAGTGCCGCATCCTGAAGAACTTCTCCTCCCTCCGAGCCATCCTCTCAGCCCTGCAGTGCAACGCCGTGCACCGGCTGAAGAAGACCTGGGATGAGGTCCTGAGGTAAGGAGCTCCTGTAGGGCTGCTTCCAAGGGGAAGAATATGCTGTGGCACTTGAATGTGTCAATGGGATCACCTCAGCTCCAGCATTGCCTCCTGGAGTGTGCCCAAAACCCAGGGACCAGTGTAAGGTGTCAGGGACCTAAGGAAGGTTAGGAAATAAAAGCACCTCACCCTTCCGTGTGAAACACCCTAGAATAGCTCCCAAACAGCAAGGCCCAGCTGGAGCTGAGCATAACTGGGGTCATTGGGGTGAGCAGAAGAGAGCCCAAGGAGGAAACCGCACCGTGGCAGCATTGCTGACTTTTCCCCTTGTTCCCCCTGCACAGGGAGAGCTTCCGCACATTCCATGAGCTCTCAGAGATCTTCTCCGACGAGAACAACCACTCGCTGAGCCGGGAGCTTCTCATCAAGGTAGGGGGAAGGAGGACCCACACTGCCCTGCTCCTAGCAGGCAGCTCAGGTTTCCATGGCATGCCAGCCACAGGGATAAAGCCCTGGCAGAGTTGCTGGAGTCGCAGGCATGGGTGCAGGCAGAGTGTGCTGAGTCTGGGGAGCAGGCAGGGGTTTCAGACCCCTGAAATTCCAGGCTGGAATTTCTGTTTCTCCGCCCAAAACTTACTACTTGGAGCTGGCAAATCAATTCAGGGAACAGATAAGCACTGGGATGGGATCCAAAACACCAGGTGACAGCTTGTCCCCAGAGGCAGCTGCATGTTAACAGTCCAGTGCAAAGTTCTCTTGATTCCAGGGTGGGTGGTGGAGTTGGTGAAAGACTGCAGCAAAAATGTCCTTATTCCATGTGGAACTTCTCCAGAGATCCCAGGCTAGCTCTGGTTTAGGGACTGAGAGGGAAAAAAATGCAAAACAGAACTAAACATCCCATTAGGCAGGCATTTATACAGAAATGAGAGCAGCAGTTCCTATCCACAAAGGCTCTCCTCTCTGTGAGCCATGAAAAAGCTTTGATTCCATCCTCTTTCCTACAATGAAGGTTATATAAATGAAAAAGGGTGTGAATTGTAGCTAATAGGTGTTAGTGCCATTTCCCATCTGTGCTGATCCCACCTCTCCCCACCATGCAGGAGGGCACATCCAAATTTGCCACCTTGGAGATCAACCCAAAGAGGGCTCAGAAGCGGCAGCAGCAGCAGCGAGAGATGGTGAGTCTGGCAGGGCTGTCCCTGTGCCCCATCCCCAGCAGCTGCCTGGACTGGTCCCAGCTCTGCTGACCCCACTGTCCCTTCTGTCCCCACAGGGTGTGATGCAGGGCACCATTCCCTACCTTGGCACCTTCCTCACGGACCTGGTGATGCTGGACACAGCCATGAAGGATTTCCTGGATGTATGTACCTCCTCCCTGTCCTCTCCTTCCTCCCAGAGCCTGGGCTGATAAAAGGAAGGCTGGTCCCCGCTGTGTCCTGTATCCCACACTACATCCTGTATCCCACACTGCACATCCTGTATCCCACATCCCATATCCAACTCTTCCCATCCACCTCTGCCCCAAGGAAATGGGCTAGTTTTGTTCAGCAGGGTTACTCACACTGCAGTGGCAGCAAGACAGACAGGGGAGGGAGCAATATTCTTCTGCCTGCTCCATCCTGATCTTCATCTTTTTCTTTTCCAGGGTGGGCTGATCAACTTTGAGAAGAGAAGGAAGGTGAGAGCTTTGCCCTGGCAGCTGCACAGCAGGGCTGACCTGGTGCAATCCCAGGCTGTGCCAGTCACTTTGGGCTTGATCCCTCTCCTTTTTTTCCTTTGTATTCTTCAGTTTTGGGGGAGGGGATTCTGGTCTCATGGCTTCCATTTGCTGCAGGAGTTCGAAGTCATCGCTCAGATCAAGCTGCTCCAGTCAGCCTGCAACAACTACAGCTTCACACAGGAGGACCAGTTTGTGGAGTGGTTCCACAGCCTGGAGCGGCTCAGCGAGGCCGAGAGGTGAGTGAGAGGGGTCTGGGGCTGTCCTGGTGCCTCGGGAGGTCCCACCACTCATTTCCTCTGACAGCAGCAGCTGCCCTCTGCTCCCCTCTCTGCTCTGCCTCCCTCACACTTGGTGGCAGCACAGGGAGCTCAAACCCTCCTCTCTCCCCTCCCAGCTATGGGCTGTCGTGTGAGATTGAGCCACTGTCAGAGTCAGCCAGCAACACGTTGAAGGCCAAGAAAAACACGGGCATCATCAAGAGATGGAGCGAGTGAGTCCCCGGCGGGAGGTGGGGGCCAGTGTGGGGCATCTCTGGCTGGACTCTTGCAGGGGACCAGGCAGGCATGGCCACTGTCCTGCCAGCCAAATGCACCCTCACCCTGCTCCCTTCTCACCTGCCCCACCTCTCTCCTGACAGCCGGCAGCCACCAAGCACGGAGCCCTGTGCCAGCGGCAGCTCCCACTCGAAATCCTTCGACCAGCTCAAGTGTGGGCAGTACCTGTGCAGTGGGGACGCCACTGACTCAGTGAGTGTCACCTCCGCCGGCTCCAGCAGCTCCGACGTGGAGGAGATCAACATCAGCTTCATCCCCGAGTCCCCCGACTGCCAGGAGAAGAAGGTACGTGGCAGCTCACAGGGTCCAGGGGTCCCAGGGCCGCTGTGGCCATCATGTGGGGACCGTCCCACCTCTGCCCTGGTGCTGGGGCTGGGGGGAGCAGGCAGGGGGCCTGGGGGCTGCTCGGGAGGCCCCTGCCCTTGGCTGCTCCGGCAGCATGGTAAGGCTCTCGTGCCTCCGGTGGCTGTAGTTGTGTCGGTCCCCCGTTGTCACAGGTCAGTGAGATCCCTCTGGCCTCCCTCCCCCAGCGCTGGTACGCCCCGTCTGTGGCCGATGGAGAAGCTAAACCCACTGTGTCCTCCGCATCCCCTCTCCTCCCTGCCCTCCAGTTCTGGGAATCCACCTCCCTCTCTTCCCTGGACACGTCAGGCATCGGCTCAGGCTCCAGCAGTGCCTCTTCCTCCTCCGTCTCCTCCACGCCGGTGACAGCCTCCCGCACACACAAGCGCTCGGTCTCCGGCATCTCCAGCTACTCCTCACTCTCGCTGCCCCTCTACAACCAGCAGGTCGACGACTGTTGCATCATCCGAGTCAGCCTGGCTGTGGACAATGGCAACATGTACAAGAGCATCCTGGTTAGTAACCTCCCCATGGAGGGGTGGGTGGCTTGTCCTGCTTGGATATGGCATGACACATTTTGGGAGGAGTGGGAGGCTTTAGCAGGGTTCTGAGCTCACAGCACTCTATGCTCACAGGTGACGAGCCAGGACAAGACCCCCGTGGTTATTCGCAAGGCCATGGCCAAACACAACCTGGATGGGGACCGGCCTGAAGACTATGAGCTTGTCCAGATAATCTCAGAGGAGAGAGGTGTGTGTGTGTGCCGGGGTGTGGGGGCTTTCCTGGGGCCATGTAGCCCTGCAGCCTAGGCAGCACCGGGCTGGAGCTGGGATGAGGTGACAGCAGGAGGCATCCCAGCACCTGGGGACAAACCTTAGCCCCACTCTGGTCCCTTTTCAAGGAAAGGGCACCTGACTGACCCTCATCCTTGTTCACTTCCAGAGCTGAAGATCCCCGACAACGCCAATGTCTTCTACGCCATGAACTCTGCTGCCAACTATGACTTTGTGCTCAAGAAGCGGGGCTTCTCCAAGGGGGTGAAGATCAAGCACGGCTCCAGCTCCACCCTGCCCAGGATGAAGCAGAAAGGCCTGAAGATCGCCAAGGGCATCTTCTAGCCTCAGGCCCACTGCCACCCATCACCGACGGGGCCTTGGGGGCAGCTGCTCCGGCTTGGCTGTGGCCACTCCTTGTGCCACCCTGCAGGGCAGAGGAGTGACCCTCACCCACGGGTGACGGCCGTGCACCTTCCCTTCCGCACCCAGAGCTGAGAGTTGGGCAACTGGTGTTGGCCTCTGCCTCTCTCTGCACAAGCCCCCGTTCCAATCAGGTCTTTTTTTCTACACAGGAAGGCAGCAGTGGGGGGGATTTGCCTATTTTTTGTTTTGTTTTGTTTTTTTAACCTTCCACGGTGCGACACTTGGCCAGCCCAGCCAGCCCACAGCTGGAGCCCGCCTCTGCCGTAGGTGCCTTGTGTCTGAGCGAGCCGAGGAGCAGTGACTTGCAGAGGGGCTGTGTGACAGAGCAGAGCAGGAGCCACCATCACCCTGGAAGGGGCTGCCAAGCCTCCTTCCCAGCTTTCCCAGTGTTACCTCCACGTCTCTCCTCCCTGGGATTACTGGTGTTGCCACCACTGCACAGCTCTGCCTGTCCTTCCCTTGGGAGAAGCCATGGATGCCCTGGGCTGGGAGGTGAGCTGGAAGGATGCAGCCCTGCACCAGTGCTGAGCCCCGTGGAGGAGCCTGTGGCTGTGCCATGATGGAGTGGGTGCCTCGTGCTCTCCCCAGCTGGAAGCCTGCATGATCTCGCTCCTCTCCCGATCCAGCGCATCCTCCAGCTGGACTGGGCCAGTTCAAACTTGCACCAAAGATCAAATGCCAGTGTCTCTTCTGCCAAGGGGGAGCTTTGGGCCATGCCCCCAGCGCTGCCAGCCTGAGGAGGAGGAGAGCAAAGTTCTGTGTGAAACTGTGTAAATAGAGACTTTGGGTCTGTGTGGGCACGTGAGGGGCTGGAGAGCTCAGGGTGCTCCAGGTGCCCCAGCTGCCACTGCCTGACCCACAGAAAGTGCCACTCACCTTGGGCTTTAACTGGACCTTTTCAAACACTGACCATGGGAGAAGCAGCAATGAGACTTTTTTTTGTATAAAACAAAAGAGTTTACTGTTGGTTTTTTTTTTTTCCAGTATTTATTGGTTGTAAATAGAAGAGGCAAACTTGTACATTTTACTAATCCAGCCTCCCCCTGCCCTGCAGCCCAGTCCCTGTCCTGTGCTCCCCCTGGTATTTAAGGCTGCTGGGAGGGATGCTGGCAGCAGCATTGCTCTGCTGTGCTCACGGGGTGCAGACCCTGCCAGCCCTCCCTCCCAAATTCTCTACCACTAATTACTCAAGCAGGGGCAGAGATGCTTGTTTTAATCATTGTAGGAAACACTAACCAAAGGGGGACCTTTTGTTGCTCCTGCCTCCATCTCTATTTTTTAAGCGTGTCATTCCAGCAGATCTTTTCCGTTTCCCATCCGCCAGCATTCCCAGGTGGTTGTGGTGCCTTCCTCTGCTCCAGGACAAGGACCACACTCCAGGGGCTAGGGCTGGTGAGGAAGAGGCTGCTTGGGTGTGAGTGTGGCTGGCACAGAGCTCCTCCAGCCCCGTGGCCCCTCGGGCAGCGCTGCCCACGATGCACATGATGGGAGCTCCTGGCTCCTTGACGCAGGGGCAGCCTCCTGCCTCCCCCCTGCCCAAAGCCCCTTACCCTGGGCACCAGCACCCCTGGGAGGGTGTTCCCTCTGCTCTGTGCCTGCCCACCCTGGGACTGTCCCCTCCCCTCCCACCGGTGCCACCTGGGGGACTGGCTGTACCGTATGTATTTTGTACCACTTCAATGAAGGAGCACACTGCCCGGTGTGACTTGTACACAGCAATGTAATTAGTCTTTGCAATAAAATACTGATGCTCAAATGTCTCTGCCCCAAGGCAGGGCTTGTCCTGTCCTCCTTCCCCAAATTGCCAGGACCTGCCTGGAGAAAGAGGGATGGGCCTGACTGTGGGGGAGTTCATACTTTATGTGTACTCTGGTGGGTTGAACTTTGTTTTGAAAAATAGGCTTTTTGGATGAGGGACCAGGGCTCAATTTTGAAATGAACTAATTCCTTTGAACCTGTGAATTGAAACTGTTGCATTTGCCAATTACAAGTTGTTGGGTTTACCACTTTTGTTACAAGTAACAGCTTTAAAAGCAACTGTAACAGCCCATAGGGCCTCCTCAGTGGAGGAGAAGCGGAGGTCTTAACTCCTTTTAAAAAAGAAAGCTTGGCTTTCAGGTGTGCTCAGAACACACTGGGGAATGCACAAGATCTAGAAAACACCAGTAGCTCTTTAATTTTTGGGGCTTTCTTTTGGTGGGAGCAATGCAGCTGGCAGTGGCCAACTTCTGTGCACCTGAAGCTCTGCCCCTCTGCCAGCTGCCTTCAGTCCTTGTTAAATGCTAGCTGGGGAAGTCAAAACAGACCTGAGAAGTGCATCAGGTAAGGAGGACAACAAACACTACATCCCAGGAAGGGAATTATTCACTGCCAGAAAGTGTCTTTTCCTGCTGGCTTTATTTCCAAGATGACCAGCAAGGCTCAGTGCTGAAGGCACGGCTCAGTGTTTTCACTCCCTCTGGATAAGCAGAAGGGCAGAACCTGCCTTAGGGACTTCAGCAGCACTGGACTGCTTCTTCTCCCAGCATCTCCTCAGGCACCTCTTCTATTTTCCACATGGCCACCACCCTGGAGAGAGTGCACTCCCACACATGGAGAGATCTGGGAATGCAGTTTCTCCCATGTTCTGGTGTGTTACCAGCTGGTTTGGATTCTGGGCTCGCTCTTGGGAGTTTGTTGAGCTTGCTGGAGGGTTTCTCAGCCAGTAATTCTGAAAATGCAGGCAGTGGCTCCCAAACATCCAGAATGCTGCCCACCAGCAGTCAGTGCAGAGAGAACATCATCAGCTTAGTAAAAGCTCTGCTTTCCCAGATCCTGATGCTGAACCCTTGGCTCTCAAGGAGCAAGAGCAGAGACAGTTATGTCCACAGCAGCCACACTGCTCACTGAGTTCACACATAGTCCAGAATTTCTGTCTCCATTTCATTTTCACTCCCATCAGAAGGCTTGAAGTCCTCTTCCTCCTCCTCTTCATCATCCTCATCCTCTCCAGACTCGTATGCCAGCTGTTCTTTGCCATCTTCACTGCTTGTTGTATTTGAGAAAAGAGCTTAAATTGGGAAGAAAGAAAGACACTGTGATGCCTCTCTCAGTGCAACCTGGGGGCATTTGCAATTGAGTTCACAGAACATGTGAGAGGGGCACAGCTAATGTTGCACATCTTAACAGAACCTGATCAAGCCCAGAGCAATCCAACTCCACAGGCCAGGAAGGAGAGCAGAACAGCAGCATAGCTGCAGTGCTGTGCTTCCTCTCCTGCCTCATTCTGACCAAATTCACTGGGATATTATTGCTTTGGCCCAGCATCATGAAGAAATAATTTCCTCATTTCTTGGTCGAGCAATAATATCAATAAAAAATAAAATGCCACCAACAGATATATCAGTCAGAATTAAAATCTTGATTATCACTGTGCAAAAGACATTTAAAAGCTGAAGGGCTTTTGATACTGGGAAGATGAAATAAAAAAACCTTAACTCCCAGCCATCCTTAATACCAACCCACATTCCCTCTGCAGGCCAGCAGCCTCAGCTCCCACACTGGAATGAGCTACATCCCAAAGAACACACAGAGGATGCAGGAACACTTCTGCCTCAGTGCCAACTACAACATCCTCATGTTCAAAGCATCCTTACCAGGTCTGGTGGATCTGATGATCTGCTTTATCATCAGGGACATGCTATCCCTGAGGTCATCACTTGTTTTGGCAAGGCACCACCCGTCCCTCTCCGTGCATTCCGACTCTGTGCCGTCATTCCGATGGATGATCTTCTGCAGGCTAAAGAGCAACAAAAGGGAAGGAAACCTTAATCTTCTGCACTCAGGTGTGAGTTTGAAATGAGACACGTTGGTTTACCTCCATTTCCCTTCACTGAGCTGGAATAGCACAGTTGATTATCCAGGTAATTGTCAGATGCGAAAGGAAGTTCATGTGTGAAAAAACTTTTCTGTTTTTATTGAGCAACTGAACACCTCTGATGTTCCTGCTCAGGGGGAGAGGGGTGAATGGACAGGGTATAAACAACAGGCTTTGAAATCGGTCTCTAAGTAAGACTCAGCTGTCAGAGTGCAGTACCTTTCCACATTTAAGTCACAGAGCTGGTAGAACATCTGGCGGTAAGGGGGTAAGGCTCCTTCTCGGAAAATGTAGACAGATTCCTGAGAGGAGGAAAGAAGGAAAGGATTCATGTGTATTTTATGCTGTAATGAAAGGACTCCCAACGGGCTGATTAAAGAACATGGTACTTCCAAGAGAAACAAGTTTTAAGGCACAGATCTGTATGTGGCAGAAGATAAAGCTGAATGAGGACAAAACGTCCCTGCAGCCACAGTGACACCAGCACCGCTGTGCAGAGAACACACTTCACCTCTCCAGCCTGCAGCTCTGTCTGCAGCCTGTCACTGCCTAGTAGTGCATCATGGGCTTCATTCCAGCAAAAAAAGGAATAGTAAGACTCATTTATTTATTTATTCCACCCATCCACTGTTGGATTTTGCAGCATGACCTGATAAGGATATGGTGATTTTTTTGCACTTCGCTGCCCAATTTTGTCAATTGAAACAAAATACTCCTCACATCTACGATGAGGGTGGAAATCCCACCTTGCAGCATGTAACAAAATACACTCAGGTGGTGTTCCATAGTGCCATATCCAACTGGGAGCTTCCCAGGCAAACCTGAGCACATCAACTCACTCACAGCTGATCCCTTGATAACTGAAAAGCCAGGAATCATCCCTATTTCACTGAGATATTTCAAGATTTTGATATACAAAGTCATGCTTACCTTCAGCTTATACCTGCTGGAGGGGGGCTTTTTTGCCCCAGATGCACCAACTGAACCCAGCCCCTGTTTCAGGTCGTGGACACTGACTGTGTGACTTCCTGAAAGGAAAACAAAGAGTCCTAATAAGGGACATCTTTCACATTGGACTGTCACTTCTCTCTGTTGATTCAACAAAACCAGACCAACCAGCAACAGAGCATGTCCTTTGCTCATTCTTCAGAGATGTTACTGGACAGTCCCAGGAAAAGTGCTGACTTGGGCAGCTTTTTCCAGAGCCCATTTGTTCATAATTTTAAGCTTTTCTACTCTCCTTTGACATAGAAAAGAGAACTCCCCCATTCTCTGCACCTCAGTAAATTCTGAATTCCCACTGTGGCTTGCAGAACTCCCTCCTGCCTGCTAAGAGACATTGTGGCTCAGCCGGACTCCCACAACACTTCCCAGCAGATTTTTCTCTTGCTTAACAAACAGCAGCAATATTATTACCAGAACACAAGCTCCAGTTTTGGCTCAGCTAGAACACAGGAAGACCCTTCACCACCTGTGACTAGGATGGGGCAAACAGAGAAGCAGAAGAGCCAGACAGCCCTTCTGGCCCAGCATACCTTGTTTCTTGACAGTGATGGGCAGGCTGTAGTTGTACGTGCTGCGTTTTGCTTTCACAGGCATGTCAGTAGCAGCATAACCTAGAGGTGAAAACGAAAATCCAGTCATGAACTGAAGGCAAGCACTCTGCAGAATATCCCCAGCTCAGGAACACAAGGGCTGGACTGGTGTGGGAAGGGCAGGCTGGTCTTTGGGATATGCTGGTTTTAGCAGGGTGGGGAGAAGAGATCAACAAAACCCTTTAACTTGGAAATGTGATCTGATGTCAGTGAGTGTATGCCAGCTCTGTCATGGACTTATTAGATGGCATCAGAAACTCCTTTTCCTCAACTTGTCCTTTGCAAAATCAAAACAGGGAACCCTACATCCAAGGTCTCAGACCAGCATCCTGCAGGAAATGCTGAGGTCTTTGAGGAAAAGCTACTATGTGAGCACCAGAATTCCTGTTTGGTGCCTCCCATGAGTGAGGAGGAGGATGCTCTGCTACACCCGCTTGGGCTTGGAACACATGGAGGAGGAAAGGCAGAGCTTAGAATGTGCCAAATGAGGAAAGAGCAATTGCATACTGTGAAAGAAAGTATTACAGGAGTTTTAAAAAGAACTACAGTAAGCAAGGAGCTCAAAAGGTGACGTGTTCATCAAAGCAGAAATATGGCAAAAGAGTTTGAAAAACACATAAAAAGAAAAATACTACCAGGATTAACCAGAAAGCAGAGAGAGCAGCTCTGTGGGTTGGGTCCTTTTACCATATTTCATTCCACAGCGAATTCGGAAGTCCAGCACTTGATAAATCTTTGCTTCGGGGTGTTTTCTGGGGTCATACCCAAACCTAACCCATAAGCTTCTCCAAGGACCTGTTAACTGCACAAACACATGAGGGAAGATGGTTACAAAAAAGCACCACAGTGTTGCAACTTCCTTCAGTAGCAAGGTCCTTGGAAAGTTCTAATATTTTCCCTCATTGCCAAAAGATATTTATTTTACAAGCTCTTTGCTCACTTGCCATGCCAATATTTATACACTGAAATATATTTATACACTTGGCAATCAAAGCATCAAAGCACAAATATTTGTGTGCTTTTACAAACCAATCTGCAAGGTCACAGCCAAGTGCTTGCGTGGAAAAACTCTGCTACCACTGCCAGGTGAACAGTCACTTGGAGTGCCTGCCTGACCTGCAGAGGTGATTAGAACCTGTGGAGCAAACAGTCACTGAATCCTCCTTGGCTTCAACTTTGGTTCTAAAGCGTTTCCTTCCCCCTGTTTCTTTACATTAAATTAAGCTCAGGTACTTAGTGGCAGGACCTCAGAAGTGGTAAAGGACCAGGAAGGGCCAGGTGATGCTCCCTTGCTCACAGATGTACCACTCACCATGTAATAGGCCAAATATGGCAGCAGCACCTTCAGCTTGTCTGGATGGACACTGATATTGGCTTTGACTGCATTGCGAGACCACACGGGCCGCACTTCAAAGAGCTGGAATGACACACAGACAAGCACACAACAGTGGGAAGGGGTTCCCAAAGGCAGAGCAGCTTTCCAAGTGGACTCAGGTCCATATCAGGGCCTTTGGCCATCAATAGGAGCTACTGGATGGTGAGGTGAGAACTCGTGGCACAAAAAGGGGCTTAATGTTAATGTGAATTAAGCCACAGATTCAAAGCTTAACTTGCAGAACTGAAATGAACACAGCAGTGCCACCAGCATCTACTCACACTTGGATCAGGCACTCACAATCACCAAGAACTGCTGGGGAAAAATGTACTTTTCCCTCCCCAGCTTGCTGCAGGACAGTGCTCAGACCAGGAGTAAGGCACACACCTTTCTCAGCTCTTCCTCCACCTTTTTATCCACAGGATTGGTGCACACTTTCTTCCAGTTCTGTACAGCAGCATCCAGAGGTTTAGTTGGGATTTCTTCATCATCAAAGTTGACAAAGATGGCATTGTGTGGGCGCCGGGCCCTGCTGAGGCCAATCAGGTTCTCACCAGACACCTGGGGATTGTTGTATCCCTCCCTAAGGAACAGGGAAAGACAAAAGGGACTCAGCTGGGTGAGCAATGGGTTACTTTAACTTGGCTCCCTTGATCACACACTGGTACCATAAAAGACTCTCATGGCACCACTGAAGAAAGAAAATTTAAATTTAAATTTAAATAAATCCCAAAACTTCTAAAATACATCCATTTGCACACTGACAGAGGAGCTCTGCCCTGGCTGGCAGAAAACCCTCCAGCACTCAGGAATGATCTGTGTGAAATGTGTTGGAAAGGCTTCACCCTCTGCATTTGCTCTCCTGGGGCTGCTGCAGCTACTTGCTGGGACAGGGGCAAAGTGAGAGGGAACTGCAGGTACCCACTCAATCTGGAAATTTCTTTTCCTTTAAAAAGTGCCAGTGAAGGCCAACAGTGAGAAAATGAAAGATGTTTCTTCTGGGATATCTCCCAGATTGTTCTTCTGGCAAAGCCAGTTGAGGCCAGGAGAGCACAGGACCACATGGCATCTTGGAAACCCTGCCTTTGGCTCCAGCCCTCTGGAAGCAGGCAGGAGCTGTGTCCTGCATCCCATAATGTGTGAGGTGAGCTAGGACAGGCATCATATTCACCTCATGCCCAGCTCCCCTCACCTGGTAAATCCTCAAGTGGAATTTTGCTGAGGTTGCCACTGCCGGGCAGCTTCTGGTGGTTTTTTTGCCTCTGTTGTGCCAAATCAGCACAAAGCAGCAAATGAAAGTGTGAAATACATGAAAGATGTATCATGAGAAAAGGCACTGACCTGTGCTGTATATCTGGGCGATAAAAATAGTCCACAGGAGTGTCCAGACGTGAGAAAATGGGTGGTGGGATGTAAAGAGGTAAATCTCTATTGAAAAATTCTTCCTTTTCTGGTTTGAGCATCAGGACTTTGTCATACATGGAGGTTTGTTTGCCATCAGGGCCAGAGTGCATTGCCAGGTACTGGAAGTCAGACATTCCTGTAAAAAACAGAAGTCAAAACATTGTGAAGGTTGTTGTGAATCCAACAATATTTCTCACACTCAACTTTCAGGAGCAGGAGTCTGACAAAGTTTATGCAAAGGTTTATCCAGCAAGGAGGCTGTAACAACACTTGATTTTCCTTCCATTCCTCAACTGCTTAGGGGGAACACCTCCCTTTCACATCAAACACACTCATCTCTAAGCCACCTGCATACAATCCGAAAGGTTACCTTGAAATTTGTAAACAGTGGTGACAATCCCAAGAATCTCCATCTCAAAGTGGACTTCTGGCTGTGTTTGTTCCTTGGGGTGCAACTGCTGCTTCTTCTTGGTCCTCCTCCTGACCCTGAGCAGCATGGTGGAGGTGGGGAAGCGGTTGGCACACACGGGGTGGCAGTAGGGGTCCTTGGGGCGGAAATACAGCTCCAGCCTTTTGGCAGGGTCGGTGTAGATCTGCCAGCAAGGGGGGCACAGCCCCTGTCAGCATGTCACCCACACAGCCTGTGCTCCTGTACCAGCCCCCAGCCCCACACGCTGCCGTGGGCACCGGTTGTTCCCCTCACACAGCCCCAGGGGGATCATTCCTGCCCCACATCACTGAGGTGTGCAGCCACTCACATCCTGGGTATCAGGAAAAATAAGTTAAAAATATTATACCCTGGATATGAGGAAGAAATTCTTCCCTGTGAGGGTGGGGAGGCCCTGGCACAGGCTGCCCAGAAAAGCTGTGGCTGCTCCATCCTTGGAAGAACAGGTTGGAGCAAGCTGGTCTAGTGGAAGGTGCCCCAGCCCAGAGCAAGAGGGTGGAACTGAATGAACTTTATGGTCCCTTTCAACCCGGATCGTTCTACGATTCCATGATTTTACTGCACACCGCCTGAATCCCTGCTCGGGAACAGCAGGGAAGCGGCATCACCCCCAAACCACCCATGGGCCCCGCGTGACTCACACAGAGGGTCCCACGTGGAGGCTCTCCTCAGCCCCGGCCCCCTCCCGCCCCAACCCCTCGCCCTGTGCCAGGGCCGGTCTCGCCGCCCCTCACCCTCTGCCCAGCGAGCTCCCTCCCGTCCCTCTCACCCGCGACACCCCCTGCTCTCCTCCCAGCGTCCTCAGCATGGCCTCGACGTCCCGGACGAGCCCCGGGTACTCCACGCACACCAAGCGCGGGGCCCGGGGCAGCTCCAGCACGGCCGAGCCCCGCGGGCCCCGCTGCAGCGCCGCCGCCATCGCTGCCGCGCCGCTCCGTCCCGGCACCGCCCCGCGGGCCGCGGCACGAAGGTTCCGCCGCACGACGGTTCCGAGGGCGGCAGCGGCGCGGCTGGGCCGGGCTCGGCCTGTGGGGAGGGCGAGGCCTGAGGGCGGCCTGAGCTCGTCCTGTCTCGCCTGGGGCTCCTCAGCCCAGCTTGTGACCACAAACAGATGCAGAATCACCTCCCCCGTGGGTTATTTTGTCCCTGTCCTGCCTGGACAATGAAGGGAAGCAATCCTGAGCTGAGCAAATGCTCGCGCAGAACATTTCTCTGATCATGCAAGGAATGTGATGTTAATTCTCATTGAAACAAGCTTTTGCTCCCTAAGAACTTCAGCTTTCATCTCAGCAATGTCTAATGCCACAAAAGGTGGCAGATGAAGGATATGAAGGTGAGGGTGAGAATATAATTTGCCGCAAGGACGGCTTGGCTAGGACTGACTGTCACAGCCAGGGGAACATGCGCTGCCCTCAGGATGTTCCATCATGCCTGACCTCGACATTAGCAAGAAAACTCTGTCACAGCCAACACAGAGAAAGAGAAAACAGAGCCACTCAGCTACAAGCAAGCCTTTAATGATCTCTAAAAGATGTTTTTTTCTTAGCTTCAAAACATTAACTCCGACTGGGAGATGTCAGCAACCTGTGGCAGCTTCAGATAGACCGAGTTCCAGAAGGTCACAAACCGGGACCTCAAGTCCTGCTTCACAGAGTTCTTGTTCATCTTGTGGTTGATATCCAGGTAGTACTTGCTCTTGTTGGTGTAGGCTGGCCAGGAAACGGGCACATCCGAATGCCCATTGTTAGGATCACTGGGAAAAAATAGGAGACACAGGAGCTCAGTTTTGCAGATTTTGGTAGGAACTCTGTCTGCTCAAGTCAGGCTTTAAGTGAGAGGAAAAGAGAGACTCAAACAGTGGGAGAAGCAATAGGAATTCTGCCTGCCAGGAATGAGTGGATGACCTGCAGTCTCTTCACTCCATCCACACTGGCATCATCCCAGCTTCACAAACGGACTTAACTTTTGTATGAACATCAGGATTCAGGAATAAGAAATACAGACATGGAACACTCTGATTTTGGG
Organism: Hypocryptadius cinnamomeus; assembly: GCA_013400635.1. NCBI lineage: Eukaryota > Metazoa > Chordata > Aves > Passeriformes > Zosteropidae > Hypocryptadius > Hypocryptadius cinnamomeus. The sequence continues at coordinate 44,738 of VYZP01020687.1, forward strand.
AATGACCCTGAAAACTTCCTGAACAAAACCAGCAGCCTGAAGGGCTGCATCAAGCCCCAAATGTGGAATGGAAATCACTCACCCAGTCCTGGCAAAATTGGTCCAGTAAGCAATCATGGCCTTTGAGAGAGTCCTGTGCTTGGGCTTGTAGCCCATGGGGGTGGCAAAGGGCTTCCCAAACACATACTGCAGGTCATCCATATGGTCTGCCCCGACCCAGCTGGGGTAGATGGGCATGCGGGACGGCTCAGAGAACACATAGCTGTAGGTCTTGCCGCTCCTGGGAAATGAAAGAGACTGGCTTTGAGCAAGGAGAAAGCAGAAAAAGGGCTGCAAATCCCAACCAACACTCCAAATACTGTTAGGGCCACAGATTCAGCCTTGGAAGATGCTCACATGCATCACCTCACATGGGGTGGTTTCAGGAGAAAACACCCTGAGGCCATTTTTAACTTCCATTTCCAATTCTCACCCTAACCCTCCTCCATGTGCAACAAACCCAGGGCTGAGCTGCTCACTTGGCATTCTGCAGGTGCAGGTCCAGTGCCACCTGTGTGGGAATCAGGAAGATGTAGTCAGTGATCAGATCCACCACTGTCTTCTTCACAACCTCCTGCTCGGGTTTGTCACCCCAGCTCTGTGTGTAGATGTTGTAGGTGGCATTGGCTCCAGCCTCACCCCTGTCCACGGTGAGGCCTTCGATCAAATGGTACACCTGGTCACTGAAAAGACAAATGATATTAATTAATTACTGACCAGCAGCTTCAGGTAGGGCAGGGCTCTTGCCTGGTCCTTTCTCTTGAAGGCTCTGGACTCGGCAACAAAAGGCCTGGGCACCCAGGCTTGGAGTGACATCCTGTATGGAAGGTTGTGCCCTGTCCACTCAAGTCTGACTCCTTGGGTTTTGGGAGCTACACTGAAGAGCAGATGTCTCCTGCTGAGGGTTCTGAGGGCATCCGTCACTCACGCCGTGACCTTCACCAGCGGGCGGTTGATGGCGGGTAAATCCACGCCGGCAAAGATGTGCCCGTCCATGTCATTGACCCCGGCCAGGTAGTCGATGTCAGCAGCATTGGCAAAGAGCTTCTCTGGCATGTCTGGGAGGAAATCCCCATCCACCACTGGAGCGAGGGCGATGGTGTGCACCATGGGCACTGCAAGAGACAAGAGTGGGGTCTGTTAGGAGGTGAGGAAACACAGATGTGTGCTCTGGCATATCCCATGACTCAATGAGCTCAGGAAAGAACAGGCTCAGGGCAATGACAGATTGAGCAGTGACTTCAGCAAAGGCAGGAGGTCACTCAGATGCAGGGTAAACCTCATGACTATGGCTGAAGGAGAAGAGCAAGAGATCTGCCAGCCAAACACCACCTGGTAACATCCACAAATCCTCTCCTTCTTCAAATCCCTTCCCCAAAACCCAGCTGAAGATGGGAAAATCTGAACTTCTCACCCCACCTGGCCATGCTGTCTGATTGTCAGGACAGCCAGCCCCAGAGTGTGCAGTTGCATGGCAGTGTTTTGGCCACTCTCTGTTCTGACCAAGGCTAAACGCTGTGGTTTGTGACCAGAAGCTCCAGGAGAATCTTCTTGGGAAAGGAATCCCCACAGGCACAAAAGCAGCAGTGTTCCTGCACTCCACCCAGCGACTCAAATAGAAATAGCAGGGATATGATCTTTTTTGTTTGTTTGTTTGTTTACAAGCTGTTTTGTGGGATTGCTCTTGCTGCTTTCACAGAACAGGAAACCCAAACAGTTACTCTGAGGCCAAGGCAGTGCCATTGGATAATCCCTCTGCCACTGCTGTCATTGCATTGTGGGCAGTGTTTATCAGGTGCAATGTGCATCCGCCCACAGAAAGGTGACTGCAAGCGCTCTCATTCATGTCCATTTTCTGAAGGGCACAAGCAACACCTCAACACTCCTGGCAGTTGACCCAGAGTCCTGCAGGAGGTTTGGAGAGCCCAGGATGGCTGATAGACCAGAGCACAGGCTGGGGCACTTACTGGGCAGGTGGGTGAGCTGCAGGTGGTAGGACAGAGTCAAATCCTTGGGATCAGAGTGGCGCAGGCAGTTGGCCAAGATGGTCGTGTTGTCTGTGGAGCAGCCCACCTTTTCTCCAAGCTGTGGCAGAAGAGAGAGAGAAAGATCCTAGCATTACTTCCAAAGGCAGGGGTTATTGTTACAGAGGCAGAGCTGTGGGTTGGTTTTAATCTCAAAGCAGCAGATTTCCACAGCTCTGTTGGGCACAGCTCCTGCCCAATCCCTTCCTAGCCCTGCTCTCCTCTAGGGAATTGCTTTTTTTCTTTTTATAGTTTTCCAGGCACGACTTGCATGTTACCTTTTTGGCCCAGAGGAGCGGGTTCCTCTGGATGGCCCAGCTGCAGATCGCAACGCCACTCTGGCTGATGGCTCTCTTGAACAGGCCCTTGTTCTTTGGGGACAGCGTCTGGGGGGCAAAGCAGAAACAAGAGGGATTTGGGTACAAGCTCTTGAGGAGACCACGGCCTGACAAAACTAGTTGATGGCCTTGCAGGTCTTGAACCAGTCCCAGGGAAAGCTTCCAGGTCTTGAGGTTTTCAACAGTCTCAGGAGTTAAACAGTGAGATGTTGAGAAGAGGAGCAGAGGAGGGGGACATGGAGAGTAAAGGCTGTTTCTTCACAGGACACGTGGGTGCACTGGTGGGACTGCTGAAGCTGAA
>VYZP01020735.1:0-11864 GCA_013400635.1 Hypocryptadius cinnamomeus
TCTTCTAGGAAGACAATCAGAAGTTGAAAGCTGTCTCTGCTGCTTTCTCTTTTTCTATTTTAATCTTCTGTTTCCAGAGAGGAGAAAGCTGGTTTTGCCCTTTTTTCTTTCCTTGCTTTGTCTCTTGATGCTGTTATTTTCAGTCTGCTTTTCTCTGTGCAGGTAACCTGGTTGTATAGGGAAAAAAGGCTTCTCCTTTAGCATGAAAGTGAAATTTCAACTTCTGCTGTAAAATGCAAGTATTGTTCCTACATCTGAATATAATATTAACATAACTGAAGTGAAAAATCACTACTGTGGTGAAATTATAGGGAGCTTCTTTAGCTTCAATTTACTCAGGCTCTTGAATGTAAGCAATTAAAGGAAGTTTCCTCATTCTTCCCCAAAAAATATGCAGTATGCAGATTTGAGGTATGGTGAGATCACCACGTAGCAATTTAAAATTAAGATAGTTTAGCATCTTTAAAGAGCACAGAAATACTATGAAATGTGGTTTCCTCAGGGAAACATTCAGCATCTTTCACAGCAGGGACTGACAGACCACATCAAACCTTGCTCTGTGACTGTTTCTGGCTCTGAGCAATGACATCACTCAGCATACACACAGTGTGAGTTAGTTTCGTAAACAGTTGATGAAAAGGCTACTAAAATTGCTGATAGTTTCTCTGTCTTCAATGTGGTGTGCATGATATTCTGTTCATGGTGGTTATGAAAAAGTTGAGGTTACACTGAACCAAACCAGCTGTGATACTTTTATTTAGCTGTAATCTCATGAATCATTGACCATTGTAAACTAACTTCTGGTTTTGTTATTCAAAGAAAAGTTTCAATAGGAAAACTTGTCATATATTAACTTTGAAATTGAAAGTAACAGAGACTCTTTGGAAAGGTGTTTTTGCTCATTTAATTAAAGGTCACCTTCCTCCTGAAAGAACTTATTAAAGCAAGCCTGGTTTAGCTGAGTAGAACTCCTTGGTAATACCATTTACAACTTTGGAAGTGGCATGACTTGTACCTTCTAATAGGCTGGGCAATAACCTTGTATATATATGCCCAAAACCTACCAGGACCAGTAATTTTAATAACTCCTTACAACTGAAATAATTGACTGGTTTAGATGGTTGTGCTGCTGTTTTAGATGGTTGCAATTGGAATGTTTTGTCTAAGTGCTTGTAAAGTGTGACAGATTTCAGAGCTCACCAGTTTGGAGCAGAGGTGTTCCAGCTGTGGGCAAGTCCTATGGATGCTACTCTGAAGCTCCATGAAAATCAGGTAGAGCTGGGATAAATAAATGCTGAGTGGACTACAAAATGGGTAAATCTACAGCACGGCTGGGATGCTAGAGCACAAATCACGCAGCCATACATCGTGCTTTACTGTAGTCTGTGCAAAGAGAACTTTATTGAGAGATTTGTTATGCAAATAAAATGTCATAAGAGCTGGCACTTCAAAGGCCTGTGCATGCATTTGCCATATAATTGCCTGGAGAAAAAGGCTGTTTGGATGTTGAGCCTTTATTTGCATTTGGAGGATTAGCAGACTGTTTACTTTACTATCCTTAGCCTTTAAGTGCTCTTAAGCTGTTTTTCCAAGAGAGCTGAATTTATTCAGTGTAACTTCTTGATTGACACAGCAAGAGGAGCACATCAGCCAAACGTGCAGGACCTTGCAGCAAGCAGCTCCTTTCCTTTGTGACCTTGTAATGTGTAATGGAACCAGTGGATTTGAATTAAAAAATAAATAAATACAGATTATTACTAGCATTACACATTTCCCAAGGAAAAAATTGTACCCAGATGAGGATAAAGATTAGAGCTGACAGAATAACGTTTCTTCCCTGTTAACTTTATCATACCTTAAAAATATTCAGCGCATATAATTTATTTTCATTTTCATTATCTTCCCAGCTTAGGTGACATGTTCAGCTTCCAGAGAAGTTAATGGAAATCTCAGTATTGACTTCAGAGGACTTTAGGTCAGGCTTTAAATGACAAAGAATGAGTCCCAAATATTTATGCATATGTATGAATCGAGTGAAAATTTGTTAATGAAATGTTCATACACGCTTCATTCCAGGCTGGCTGCACATTCATCTCAGAAAGCACATAAGGACTTTTCTTTTAGTGTTCTGTTTAAAGCTGACCAAAAAGTCAATGAGATTTTGCTGGAATGAGGCTTTTGGGATTTGGGCAGTATTCATGTACACAAATCTTTAATATTTATTGCTAAGGATTGATGCTCACATGATGAACAGCCACTTTATGCATGAAGAAAGATGTATAACTTAGAGTTTGATCCCAGCCATGCTCTTTATTCACCATGTCACCCACCCTCCAGCTGTGACTGTTCCCCAACAGGAGCCCCAGGATGTCCTTATTGCTTCCAACCTGCCAGTTTTTCCTCTGAAAATTGAGTAAAAAGAGCCACTTGACTCTGTCAGTTTAACAACAGATTGGCTTATTTATGCTCATTCAAAGCTCTTGCATATGAGAAGGAAGCATGTAGCAGCTGGTGGGAAAGCTGAATCCTTGTGCTCTAGGAGGCCACATCTTCCAGGCTGAGCAGCTGCTGTCAGGAGACATCAATCATTGTTCCAAAACACCTTGACAGTGCCCTCTTGACTGTCTTTTTCAGAAGCAAACATTGGATTAGATATGACAAATCGGTCTTTCCTACGGAAAGACTGGTGTCCTTTAGCCTGTGCAAGTACAGTTCTTTTGTCTGTGTGATATGTAATCTGTTGCCCATGGATTATGAATTTTGCCTCTTCATCTAATATGGAAACAAATGAGCTTTTTCCCTGTCTTGTCCTTCTAAAGTTACTCATTGAACATTTAATTGAACTACTTATATTTGCATCTTTTCACTTTTCTGACTTTGAGGCTCTGTTTCAAAATGTGCCTTGGCATCAGGACTTGATTTAAGCCTCCTTTCTGGTTTTATAGTCAACACTGCAAAAAGGAATGTGCCTGTATTTCAGATATACAGGTGAGAAAGAAATTTTGTACCAAGCATAATTGGGGCTGACTGGCATGGAGAAGGTCATCTCTCAGCCTTGCTGTTGCCTGAGGTAGATTATGTCTAAATTATCTAACACCTAGCTGTGGCATTCACTACTGCTTAGCAAATTACTTTTAAAAATAGAGATAAGCATTTGCTCTCAGACACTGGAGCTTCATTCCCTCTGAGCACACACCCTCACACCTGGACCACAGACTGATGCTGACCTAATCTGGGCCCTCTTTAAGAGACAGGAGACATGACCTGTGCAATTTTGCAGAGGATTTGACTGCTGTGGTAAGGCTAACAGGTAGAGCCATTTTGGCTTCATAGTGGGACATTCACCTGAGAGTTGGTGACTATTAATTCTTCTCTCTTCAATATGAATTTTTATTATATTAACTTAGCTAATTGATTGTACATTATTCCTTCCCCTAGAGACTTCTCTCTGCCAATCTTCAATTAAAAGCAAAATTTGCACTGTTCCTTACTATAGGCCTGAAGGAAAAGCCCCTTGGATTAGGCTTATGAGACAGAATGGTTCTGTTTGAGCAGCCCTTACTGAAATATGGCCAAAATCCTTCCATTCATAACCTGCTCTGGTGTTCCTGGCATGTGAACACTTGTGGTCCTATTGGCTTGCACTTGTAGTTTTGTGCTTTCAGCATAGGGATTGGCAGAACAGATGACTTCTCTTATTGCTATAATTTAATAGGTTCCAGATAGATGAAGCAGCTGCTTGTTTATGCATCAATTCTGTACTTTTAACAGTCATTAAGTGTGCAATTAAGAACATGCTTTTGGAAAGGCTGGTGATGCCTGTGCCCTTGGTACACCCTGAACACCTCAGAACAGATGTCTACAGTCTAACAGCAGTGAATGTTTGGTTAAATATAAACTGAAGGTGTTGCAAATGGAGCAGATTTGAGAAATTAAAAAGGTGTCTTTAGCTCTTAAACAAGCCTTTTGTTTTCCTGTGATCAAGGAGAAAACAGCTTGTGAGAAGAGGGACAGGTTTTATAGCCTGATATCTTCCCATGTGCTGTTGACTCTCCCAAGACGGTTGGTTTTTGGGCCCAGGCAGTTTTGTGCCCATAGCAATTGCTCTATGGATGCAGGACGCTGGTGCTTTAGGAGCCTTCTGGAAATCCCTCTGCCATCAAGCAGAGAGCTGGCATGCAAAGCCAGAGGGAATGCGCCAAAGGGGGTGAAGAGCCATTTCTGTGCTGGTTAGAGAATAGCCAGAAATTTTTCTTTCTAGACTTGGGGAATCAACCTTGAGTTGGTTTCTCTTCATTTCACTTGAACTGAAATGCCAGGGTGCAGCAGCAACTGCACCAGTCTTGTCATCAAATTCAAAATGGGATCCACTTCTGGGATGTGACAGAATATCCCGATTGCTGTTCCCAAACACAATTAGTCTGAATGCAATTCATATTTTCAACAAGTTAGGAATTACTCTTGATCTGGCCCTTGTCACCACCTGCGCTGTGGTTTGGGCACATTACTGAGGTGTGTATTCAGCAATTATCACACCTTGACCAACTGCACACAGAGTGAAAGGTTTGTTGCTTAGGTGATGTACTGAGTCTCTCACAGGTGTAGTCATCCTTGGAAGGTTATCCCTGCCACTCCAACAGGGAAAACGGGACACCAGGGCATGTTGTGTGACATGATTAATGGATATGTGACTAGCACCCTGTGACTTATGATATCATCTCCATTGTCTTGCTTGAAAATTACCTTCTGCTGCTGTGGAAGGGCAATGTTTCCCCATGTAGTTTATAGCTCTCATAAACAACTCCTACCAGCAACTTTGCTGTCATGTCCTGTCTCTCACCTTCTCCTTGTACCTGTTTGTAATTGAGGATGTGAAACCATTCCTGTAAAGTCTCAGTATGAGCTAAGCTGTGAAATCCCAGGGCTCTGCAGTGAGAGCATTTATCTTCTGCTGAGTCATCTGTGATGACAGATACTGGAGTTTTACAGACAAGCAGAGTCACTTTTGCTGACTTATTCATTTTAATTTAGCTGGGTTTTATTTGTTCTGGAGACTGTAATTCAAGATGTTAATATTTCTTGGAGGGAAATAAGAGCAAGAGCAGCTCTCCAGGCTTAGCCATAGTAAAAATAGTAAAGGTGAACTTCAGAGAAATATCTCTCTGGCTTGCCTGTGCCTGTACTCAGTTTAGAGCAATCAGGATTCTACATGCTTATGTTGTTCAGCAATTTAAAATGCAATACAGTGTGTGAACATATCACTGTGATTCTTATGGAAAATCAAAACATGCACTGACAATCCTTTCTTTTCAGAGTATGAATAGGTTGGAAGTGTTCAGATGCCTCTTGAAAACTGTAATGTGGGGATGTTTTTTCTCTTTGGTTACATTTTCATTGATACTCATGTTTGTAGTTACCGAGCTCATTTCAAAACTTGTCAAACAGTTGACTTGGAAAAAGGAGTTGAGGTGATATGTGCTGACATGAAACTTCTGTTTGCACCCCTTTTTGTTGTCATTACCTGCCTTTGTTCAGCTGATGCATTTGGAGCTGAGACAAGCTTTGAGTTTTCTTGCTGTCATCTCTGTCTCAAGTTTTCTTTCTGTTCTTCCCTTCTTCAGGTCTCCTTGCCTTCCAGAGTTAGGGATGACTTGTACTGATGTCAAGGGAGTTGGAATATGTGCATTCTGTGAATGCTATGCTATTTAGTCCTATGAATTTCTTATGCATCAGTGCACTTTTTAGACCTCATCTATATATTGTGGTTCCTCTTTAGCTGGGCTTCCTAATTTCCCTTTTCATGGTGTGTTGTTGGATTCTCTATTCTTTCTAGTCTTTCAGCAGTTAAGAAAAAATGTCTGTAACTGGAAGAGCACATTCTGACAATGGAGTTATTTTTTGGTTAAATTTTTTTGATCATTTGAAGCTGGCAGTATGTGCCTTGAACACACATGGAATGTGGCAAAAGATACTCTAAGCTTTGGGGTTAAGGACAGGAATACAGTAGGATAATTTTATATTACAGTAAATTTCCCTAGACTTGCAACAGACTAAAAGCTGTAAATATATGTATTTGTCATCCTTCCCTATAATTCTAGAGAAATATTTGTTATTTCTTTCTTTTCAGTAAGAAATGGTCACACTGTATGTATTTTATTTTAAAAGAATGTTGGTGCAATATTTTTTGTGTCATGTATTAGCATAGATGCAGTTTTGTCTATTCTAATTTTGGCAATGCTTTCTCCTGTACATCTGAATGCCAACTCATGGCTTATTTTTTGAGCTGCCTTTTACAATACAGGTAACCATGTACATTGCAAAGAGCTTTCCCTCTACATTATTTTACAAATTAATCTGGGAGACAGACAAATCTTGTTTTATAGAGCCACAAAAATTGATGACCATTGCTACTCTATGCTAAAAGATTCATCGTTGTGTACAGAATAATTCAGAGAATGAGAAACACCTTTAACAGGATGAACAAAGACAATTTTTGCAAGTACTGTGTCCATGCTTTGAGAGTTTCTTTGCTGTTCTTCCCACAGAAGGTGTGACCCCACCTTAGTGCCAGCACTGGAGTCACCCTGGGGGATAAGGAGGTGATTTTCTACATTGCCAGAGGGCTGCTAGGGGCAAGGAGACTCCACAAAAGCGTGGCTGTGGCCTCTGGGCTGAGGTAGAGGAGAATGGGGCTCCTGGGCTCTCTCAAGAGCTTGACCTGCTCTCTGCAGGGCTGCTGGTGGCTCTCACAGCTGTCCCTCTGAGAGGCAAGGCAGGGACGTGTGCTCTGGCACCTCGTTCCATAGGCACCGATTTCTTCTTCCTTCTTCTGCCCCTCTTTTTGGCCTGCCTGGAGCAGGGTTTGCAACTGCAGCCCTGCAGATCTCTTCTTCAGGTTTGTTATTCCACCCCTGGGATGCCAAAATCCAGATCAACTTACACTGCTCTGAAGGTTTGAAGAAGATCTGTGTGAAACAGAGAGGAAAATGGTGAACATTTCTTGCCAGTTTGCCCTGGTGCCATGCACACAGTGTTTGCTTTTCTCATTAGGGCATATTTAAACCAGAAAGTGTTCCTTAGATCATTCATTCTGGGCCATCAGGAATGAAAGGGTTCTTTCACAATATCTCTGTTGTGACAAATAAGAAGTAATAATTCTAATGGGCAATTAACAAATGGATTGTTGACTGACCACTAGAATTTCAAAGTAAGATTCCAGCTTTGGTAACTAAAATATCATCTGGAGGAGAGGATTGATTATTCAAAATTGCATTCTGACTGCAATTTGCTGTATTGCTTGAATTTGTCTTTTTAAATTTCTGTAGGTGTTCATACTATACAATCTTAATGCATCATCCATGCTTGATATAGCAATAAACAGAGCTGGCAGTACAACACATTTTGTAAAACCATAAATATTTTTATCTGTCTGGGAATGGGAACACAGTTATAACTAAGACAACAATGAAAATTTTATTTACTCAACAGAAGTGATGTCAGGCTTAAAGGGAGTCCTGATCTTCAATTTCTGTGTTCCTGACACAGATTTAACCTTAGGGTTTAAATGAAACAAGCATATTTTAGGTTTTTCTCATAATTGCTATCACTGGGAGGTGTAACTTCTCACAAGATTCAGCAAAGAGCATTTGATTGTAAATTTTAAAGCCCAGGTCAAAGTACTTTTAACATGAGGTTCCATAGGAAATAATTTTCTCAGGGAAGTGTTTGAGAATTTATTGGTTCTGCCTTGGCATTCTGTTATGATCCCAAGTCCTAAAGATTTTTTAATTTTTTTTTTTCTTAAGCAATCAATATAGACACTCTTGAATAGCCAGCAGGCAAAGAAAATTTGGAGAGCTTGAGCTGAACCGCTCTGTTTTGATCTGTTGGCTGCCTGGAAATTCCTATTTGTACCTTCCTAAGATGCAGAGTTAAGGAACATTTTTCTGACAAAACCTTAATCAAATCAGCATATTCCCTCAAAAGGGCTGTATTTTAACAGCTGTAGATCATTCAAAAGGAAATGAAAAGCTAATAGCAATTGTAATTGCATGGTATATGATAGATGTGAGCGGTTGCTTAGATGAAGATAGCACAGATGGAGCATCCCCATGACCTTCCCTGTGGGTTCATTCAAAACATGCAGTCCAAAACATTTCTTCCTTTAATTTAGATATCATAGAAAAATGCTAATATTGCTTGGTTGGCTGAGGAATTGCAGCCAATTTGAGCCAAACTTGCTCCATCATTTTTCTCGTTGTGAGCCAATCCTGTGTCAGTAGGAACCCTAGCATGCTTTTATTCCAGAAGCCCGGCTAATTATCTCCTGTAGAAGGGTTTAAATGCTTGTACCCCAGTAGGCACTTTAACCCTTAGGATGCTGGTTCTCTCTAGATTTTAGTGTTTTACTGAATGTGAATTCATGAAAATAATATGCCAGTAAATGAGAGAATGAAGCATTAAAATGTGTCACAGGAATGGATTAAAACTTAACATAAAATATATTCCAGTGCTCAGTGTCCAGTTAATATCAGTGTGATTGCATTAGCACATAATACCTACTATTAATTCAACTTCAATTTTATCCTACTGCTCTTCCTTGAAGAGAGGAACAGAGTGACAGCCTGTAGTGAAAATCAAGGAGAGAATCTGTTTGAAGAGTTCGACTTTTGTCTTTTTTTAAACATCAGCTTCAAATGGAGACAATAGCTGCAGGATTGCTTCAACCATTACAAAACCTTCGTTCTGATTCAAAAGACATAGAAACTATTATTCTGTTAAAACTGGTCTTGCTGAAGCTTTCATATCAGTGAATAGGAAACTACTGAAGTGGAATTGGAGTCCAGGTGATGGAGGACTCTCACTGTCATGAAGCCTCTGGTTACAGCTGAGACTGCACAACAAGAATTCTGATATTTCTAGATTAGGACTTGTTTGGGGGTTTATTTTTGGTTTTGTTACTTTTGTCACAAGGCTGCTCAGTCTGGTTCACTGCCAAGCCCATTATGTGGGACAGAAATTTGTGAATAGCTCCCTTTTTCCTGTGAACCCAACTTAAGCAGCATGTCCAGGAGAGCAAGGGGGAATGTTCATTAAAAATTCAAGACTCCCTTTCCATGCTTACTATTTCAAAGTTACATGTTGTATTTTTGGAATAGATTACATCTAACTTAAAATAACATGAACAAAGATAAATAATGTATCACCAGTGATGAACAAGACACTAAAGTATCTTTCTTTGTTTCCTGGCTTATACTTTATGAAACTTTGATTAATGTGGCTTTGTAACATCTAAGCAAGTTGCCTGTATTTTACAGAAGGGTGAGGGTGGCTGTGGAAACCAAAGCAATTCTTTTTCTTTGACGGGAGTTGCTCCAGTTGCCCTTCAAACCCAGTACATCAAAAAGCACAATGCCCTCACAGATCTGAGAAGAATCTCCTTGCTCTGCAGTGAGGAAATCCTCACAGCAAATTCTGTGTGTGATTTGAATGAATGAGAGTGTGGTGGTATCCTCTGCACGCCTCATGAAAGAGTGACCTTCATCTGCTCCTGCCTATGGATCCATGGAGGAATCACAATCTGAGCGCTGCCTTTGATCTGCTGAGCGTGTGCTGGTGGGAACAGAGCAGCTGATCACTGCCCTGTGATAGAATCTGCTCTGTGTGCCAGCTCTTTCAAAGGCTTTTTTGTCATCTCTCTTGTAATAAGGTGGTTATGAACATTTCAGAACACGAGTGAGAGGCAGTAAAAGCGCAGAAAAAGGAATATTAGGCTCTATGCAGCTTATAATTAAAATCCTAGAGAGCAGTAGCTCTGAAGTGAGTAAAGAAAAGTACAATAAAAGCAAGCAAACAAAAAAACTCCACTTGATCCTGGAAAGCACAAAGGGAGGCTGCTCTGTATGCAAGGCTTTCCATTTCAAGTCACCTTATCACCAAGACAGCCTTCAGTTTAAGATGACAAACAAAAAGCCCAAAGGAATTCTTTGCCCATTCTGAGGGAGAGACAAGGCTCCCGTGCTGATGCCTGGCATGTTTGAGCTCTGTCCCACACTGAGCACTTCCACAGTTTTATACCTCACTGCTGTTTTATGATGCTTCCAAGGGATTAACTTGACAGGGTGAAAAACAGCAAGATGTATATTTGAATAGAGATTAAAAATACAACACAGAGCATTCTATTCTCCTGTCAACAATTTCAAGGTGAAAAGACCAACAACATATCAAGTAATAAAAGCCACTTTGCAGAGGTTAGCATAATGTAACCAAGGAAAAGGGAGAGAATGAGGAAAAGAACAAAACATCTTTGGTATGCTTCAAGCATTAGAGCTCTTAGCTGTGGTCTGAAGATCAATAAGGCAGAACATTCTTTTTATTATATATTAATACAGTGTGAGCAGCAAGCATAGCAACTACTAGGATCATGTGACTGCTGCATATACGTGTTTTTCCACTTTGTCAAGATGAGTGCAGTTAAAATTTCATTTTGTCAGGTGCATAGAGTTAAAACTTTTGAGTCAATAAGATGTATAAACCTATTTTCCTAGTACCCAGAAAAGAATGGAGGGGCTTGTAGTGACTTTCTACTGCCCAAGCCAGCAGCTGAAACGCTTTCTAAAGTAGACTAGTGGGACACTGATGGTGAGGTGGAAGACATGTGTAAATAAAGGAGTTTCTGAGAAAAATTGCATTGAGATAAAATTAAATTACCTTGGGAAGCCCATATTTTTATCATGATATCAAGTTGTTTTATTGTTTAGATTTTTTTTTTTAATTAAGCTGTTGAACCTTCATTTGAAGGACTGAAGGGATGAGAAAGAATCCCATCTGCCCATACCTGCACCAGCTGATTAAAAACTTGGAAGCTCATTGAGATCTATTTCCCATTAGAATTATATTGTGATAAGAGTTTGAAGTAGACTAGAGCAGGGTGTAAATTTGCATACTCTTTTTCAGATATGCTTTTTCTGCTTAATGTATGAAGTGAAGCTTTACTTGTCCTGCTATCCACTGCCAACAACAAAACCAATTAAGATTCTCATTTCAATTGAAAATACATAACTATAAAAAAAAATATAAATTCATGCTTTAGTGCAGATATTCGAAAGCAATTTAGTAATAATACATCAAAAAGAATATTTTCTGTGGGGTTGCTGAAATCCACTATTGCAAAGGTATTTTTTTCTAGTCTCCTGACAGCAGTTAAGATTGCTGTGCTGGTGAAGTGGGTCACATCTATAACTCAGATTGTGCAGTTTCTCATCACTAATCGTAGTTGTTTGAATTGCACTTCAAGACCTTGTCTACATCTGTCTGCAGTGCTGCTTCTGTTACAAAAACTCATAAAAGGGAAGTGAAATCATTATCAGTTAAATGGCTGACAGTCTTGCAAATTTGTATTATAATGATTATGTTTGAAAAAAATCATGGGCTTGACAGGTGCATTAAAGCTAAAATATGTTTGCTAAGGTTAAACATCAAAAAGTCACATTATTGCTACTTGTGTCAGAGCTATGAAACGAAGAATTCACCACAAAGCTAAGGAGATCTCTTGCTTTACTGGAGTTAGTTTGAAGCCATTCAGTTGTGTGGGTGTTTTGAAGCAATAATAAAACTGTAAAGCTAGTGACCAAAGAATGAGAATTTCTATACAGTGATTTGTAATAAATTTGAGCAAAGCCTGAGGGTGACATTACACAAAGGATGTGTCACTGGTCTTCTTGTGCAGCTGTGTGAGCCCGTGAAGAAGGTCCTAAATGTTTCTGCTGCAGGAATTGAGCTGATAATAAACACACGATGTAGGCTGATGTGGATGCTCTGTTAAACAGCATCCTTTAATATGTTGTACCTTAATTTCTTGTGGA
>VYZP01020745.1:7625-22041 GCA_013400635.1 Hypocryptadius cinnamomeus
CGCCTCTATCTCCCTTAGCACGCCGCAGTTAATAATTCACATTTCATTAACACGTCTGCGCGGCCTTACGGTGTTTCCCCCCTGTCAATGAAGAGATATTGGGAAGGCTTAGAGGAGCGGGAATTGGGGCAGGAGCAGCTGAAGCAGCTGCTTCAGGCTGGACTCGAAGCAGATGAGCTTTCAGAGCAGGGGAGTTTTGGGCTCTCCTCTGTGTGTTCATGTATTGGATGTACTGGGGTCACAGCTCCTCACCAAAAGTGCCTCCAGCCCAAAAATATCCCATTGGTCAAGCAGGAATAAGGAAGGAGAAGCTTTGTGCACTGTCACAATCTGGCCTGGCTGCAGTGACAGGGGGGAGGGAGCTGGGGACACCAAAGCAGGGCCACCCCACAGTTGTAGGTCAAGGCCTGACCTGACCACACTCTCAGAGCACCAAGCCACTGGCAGGACTGGTTTTGAGGGGGGTTAAACAAAGCACACCCTCAGAGAAGTTGGCCATACAAGTCCTGCTGCCAGCTTGAAGAATTTTACATGAGGAAACTTGTCTCTTGAGCTTGGTTTTCCACACGCTGAGACATTAATCAACTTTTGAACCATGTACCATATGAAATATTCATCTTTTTTCCTTGCAAAAAAACCAAACCATAAACCCCAGCTATCTTCAAAGCTGTCTCATGGCGTTCCACGCTCTGATCCTTTAGGAATTGCTGTGTCATTTTCACCTAAGTTTATTTTGTGATTGCTCAAGAGCGAGAGAGCTAAAAATCACTTCAAGAGGGACTTTACTGCTGTGTCTGGGTGTGAGAGAAAAGTGGGCTTTGGCTTGGAATTTTGCTGGCCAGACCCAGGCTGGTTTTGTTTCCCTGAAGGAGAAGAAAGGGGTTTAATGCCATTTTCAAACCTAATTTCATGGGGAAGCCAAATCATGCTGTGATCCACCGGCAGGTGATTTCTTGATTAAAATGTTGGAAGAGAAAGCAGCTTAGATAAGCCACCCTTGAAAGGGGAAAATTCTGTCCTGCTGGCCCTTTAAACTGGTGGAAAACCCTTCCCCAGCAGGCATTGATGTCTTTCAGGAGAGGCAAGAGCCATGAGTCTAGAAGGGATGATCTTTCCCTTCGCAGGGATGGGTAAATACATCCTCAGCAAGGCTGCTCCTTTCAAACTCACCAAACCACGTGTGCGTGGAAAGGAGCCCTCATAAATAAGTGTAAAACAAAAGAAAATAAAAACCCAGATAGAAAATGTCCCTTCCATTAGCAGACCTTAAGGCACTTTTAGAAACATTGGATGAATGAAGTCTCTTCCTTGCCCTGTCTGGGGTAAACAAATCCATCCTGTCCTTCAGCTCGATCTTGCAGTAATGTCATAATCCCACCTTTATTACATCACTGTTGTCATGGAAATAACTGTGATTTCATAAAGTCTCCGTAATGACTTTACCACAAGATCCATTAGGATGGGAAGATGGATTGTGAAGGCTAGAAAAATGCTTTCTTTAAGCAAATGCATACTGGATAATTAGCAAATGCAGCAAAGGGAAGGAATGGAAATTGGATGGGAAAAAATAAATGGGTCCATCTTTAACACGGGCTATTTATGAACATTTTCTTTGATTTGGTTTCAGATGGTACAAAGGCACTATTATAATATTCCAAATCAGCCTAGAAGTCCCGTACTTCAGGGCACAGTCAGCACATGTTGAACAAAAAAGCTGAGCCCTGCCCTAACCATTTCCCTCTGAGATTCCTCAGGCTTTGAAATAAAGGTTTTGGGCTTTCCTTGGTGGCTGAATGGAGGAGCAGGTTGGATGTGCTGAGGAGGAAGATCCTGGGGGCTGTCCTGGCCGGGAAGCCTTTTATGTCTCCAAGGTCTTTGGATTTGCCTGAACTGGGGAGCCTGGAGTGGGTAACCCCTCCAAGGCCAGAGGGGTGCTGGGATCCTGGACATCTGCAGGAGGCAGATGGTGGGATTAAACCTTGGATGAGGGGGAGCTGGGCTACAAAGTGGCAAAAAAGAAACTGCTTTGGCTTGAGTCTCATTAAAGGTGTTGAAGGAAGGCTGTGTGAGCTCCCTGCGAGTGCTCAGAGGCGCGGCGCTGGATGCGATTCCTGCCTGGAATGCCTGCACGTGCCCCTTGCACTGCACCCTCAAAATACAAGTTGGGGGGCTGCTGCCCATTCCCCTGAAAGGAGGCACAGGCAGGTGATTAAAGGTATGATGGAATATCAGAGCTTCCTGAACCAGAGTCCTGCATCTCTCAGCACTCCACGCATCAGTGTGACCTTGCACTAACAGTTAATGCATGGAGGGATTCCCATGCTGGCTTCTTCTCTCCAAGAACCTTCTGATGCAAGTGGCTTTTTCCTTATTTCTGCTTCCCTTAGGAGCATCTCAATCCCTTATTGAGGTGTAGTTCTTTTTAATTTCTGGAGAATAATAATGTGTTTGTGATGGTGAGGTGCATGTTGCTCGCTCAACAGCCTGGCCCACGGTGAGGGAGGAGGCTGCAAAGTGCTGGCAGTGGATTCCTGCTCTGACCTGTGCAATCTCTTCCCTCCTGTCCCAGTGCCCTTGTGGCACAGCTGTGCAGCCAGCTCCCTGGGGACACTGGAGCTCAGGGAACAAGGAGGAGCAGGGTACTGGGGTTCAGGGAGGAGGTGTGGGCACACGGTGCTTGGGAAATGCTCGGTTGAGGGCTGCTGGTTCAGAGCTGAAACACCTCTGGGTGAGCAGGGGCTGCTTGTGCTGCCCTTATCTTCAGAGTTCAGCATCTCCCCAGCTCCTCTTTGCCAGCCCTGCCTGGCGTGGGAGCAGAGATGCAGAAGAGCACTCATGAGCTAATTGAAGTGGTCACATCCTTGCCAGCAGCATTTCCCACATTAGCCAAATTCCATCTAAAACTAATCTCCTAGTCAAGACAAATCTCTTCTCTGCAATCCTCTTATTATATTTACATATTGGGATCCAGGGATGGCTGCTGAACTGGGCCATGGTGACACTTGTGGGGATGGCTCCTGAAGTCCCTGGCACTGCTGGCTGGAGCAGGTTCAAGGCACTTGTGACTCCTGCATTCCCCAAGTCCCTGTCTGCCCTGAAGGGGTCTGAGGAGTGGAGGAACTGCAGCCCAGCTCAACTGCTTAAAGTAGTCTTGAGCTGATGATCCCTGTTCCTCCTGGAAGGTGAAAAATACCAGCTAAGGGAAAAAGCCCTGTGGTTGGACTCGACACAGATACAGGATGATCAGTGAGCATTATCTTGTTAATCAGATCTTGCCCAACTTTAATTGCCAGCGCTGTTACTGACTGCTGTCAAACCCGGGATGGAGACAGAGCATGACTTGGCTTTGAGAAGTAACAACTTTTGGTGATTAATTCTTGCTGTCGGTCACGTGCAGCTGTTAATGATCCCCTGGGATGTCTGGCTGGAACGGGAGGAGATGGTAGGAGCCTCTTGTCCTGGCTGGGCTCCAGCTTTGGCTGTGCAGCTTGGCCAGAAAAAATTCCTCCTGCACTGTCAGCCATCCATTGTGGAGTGCTAAGGTGAGAGCAGCCAGCTCCAGGTTGTGCCAGGGGAGGTTTAGGTTGGAAAAATTTCTTCATGGAGAGGGTTGTCAAGCCCTGGAACAGGATGTCCAGGTCGAGTCACCAAGCCTGGAGGGATTTAAAAGCAGTGTAGACGTGGCATTTGGGGACATGGTCAGTGGTGGGCTTGGCAGTGCTGGGGAATGGTTGTACTTGATGATCTGAGAGGGCTTTCCCAAACTAAACAACTCCATGTTCCTCCCTTCTTTCTGGCAGGGGCAGGGCAGGGAAATGTGTGCTCTGAAACATCTGTTGCAGTTCATAAAACCGATGTGTTAAGGGGAGGGAATTATTCCTGCCTGCCACAAGTGCAGTGAAGCAGGTGACCACGGATGCTGACAGGGGAGGGAAGAGATTGGCACAGCCCAAATGGGAATCACCTCAGCCCTTCCCATGGGAATACCTCAGCCCCACCTATAAACCAGCTCTTGGACACATCCCAAGCTGCCTTCAGGTGCTTTGCTGGAAAGCAGCAATATCCCAGTGCTGACTCACGGGCTGGGGATTGGGAATGCCACATCCTGGCACTCAAACTCCAGCCTTGCTGCCACTTTTTATTCCTTCTGACATCACTTTGGGGCTCACCACCCTGGGCCATGGAGCTTTAGCACAGAAAGGTGGTCAAGAGGGTTTTTTCCCCAAGCTTTGTATCTGAGTTTGGAAATTGGGCACCAGTGAAGGAAGTAAATAGTGTTTTCATTTATTCAGTTAAAAAAATGTTACTTAAAAAAACCCCATGTAAATCAACTGAAATTAGAACCAAACCTCCTAAAATGAAGCATTTTGATTCACCTTGAAATTATTTTGTTGACTTCCAGAGCACTGATTTTGGGTTGTGATTTTTTACACTGTAATGATTTTTCACCTGTGCTAATGAGGTCCTGGGGACTGAAGAATTGGTACTGTATTGACACCTCACTCCCTTTTTGTGTCTGATCCAAGCTCTTTGGTAGTCAGTGGATTAACAGGAGTCAACCCAAGCCTCTAATCTGTGTTTTGTTTGGGCCTGGCTGAAGGATGTGGGCATCCTTTAGGATGCATTATGAACAGAGTCCATCTTCTTCCTTCCCTGAAGTCTCATCCTGGGCAGCTCTCAAACAACACTGATTTTATTCAGATGGGCTGCTCAGGGCTGCAAGTTCTGCCTATTTATTACCAGGATGTGTTCCTCTTTAAACATGCTTTGCTTTTGATGAGGTCTGCAAGGAATTCCACCTTTGCCAGTGTGGTGGTGTCTCATGGAGTAGCCAAGGAGCAGCAGGACAGGACTTATCCTGTCTCCTTGGCTGCCTGTGCCATCTAGGAGAAGAAATCCTTCCACTGGTAGAGGTGTCCCTGCACCACCAGGCAGGTGTGCTGCTTGTTTATGCACTCACTTATCTTATTAGCAGTAAGAAATGACCCTTTTGGCAAATCCCCAGAGACTGAAGAACTACTCCCTGCCAGGGCTGAGGCTGAAAAATGTTTTAAACCAAGTCCTGATCTTGAACTTACCCTGCTGTGCTCACTTTGGAGCAGCTTGTGAGACAAACACCTTATTTACCACCCGCAGATGAGTTGCAGAGGTAGCCCTTTGGATCAGGCATGTCCTGGCTTTCTCCCCATGTTTAAATGGACTTGGGTCATGCAATTTTCAGCAAACCCCTTAGAAAGCAGTACCACTTTGCTGGCATAGGGAGCAATCAGGTGTCCAGTTAGGTGCAGTCACCTTCACACTCCTCAGTGTATCCACAAAGGACACCCTGGGTCTCTCAGAGTGGGCTGGAGAAGGAACATGGACAACTTCTTTTTTTTCTTATAGGATGAAGTTCAGGAAAGTCTGACTTGTCTTTTTTTTTTCCTGACTAAAAGCATCCAGCTGCTGCCATGATTTTGCTATCAGAGCCTCTGTTCTAGGCAAGGGAAACAACCAATGCCCCTGCAACTCCCTTCCCTCTCCCTAAGCTGTAGCTGTCCCATCCTTGGGAGTGTTCAAGGCCAGGCTGGATGAGGCTCTGAGGAACTTGGTGTAGTGGGAGGTGGAATTAGATGATTTTTAGAGTCCCTTCCAGTTCAAGCCATTCTGAGACACCTGGCTCAGGGTTATCCCTCTCCTGCTGAAGATGTGGCACATCTGTGAATGCACTGGTGGTGGTGAATGCACAGCCTTTAAGGATGATGGGGCTAAACCACCACGATGTTGTGCTCGTATTTTCCCCATCCTTGGTTTCCCAAGGAGCATTCCTGCCATGCTGGGGTCCTACATTTGCAGCAATCCCCCTGTCTCACCCCATGAGGTGCCTGCAGATGGAAGGAGGGGATCACAGACACCCCAAGTACAGCTCCCAGCTTCTGCAGCAAACACTCAAGGCAGGGGGTCATCCTCAGGGATCTGAGCAGCCACTCCTGACCTAAACCTCAGGGCTGTGAAACCAGCTGAGACTTGTTCCTACAGCAGCACAGGCTTGGAAATCAAAGCTGAGCTCCAGGGAGAGCACGGGCAGCGTTCAGAGAGTCGGGAGGAGCTGGTGGGTCTGATTAGCCTGACATGCCTGCAGGGAAGGCGTGGGATCCCTCCACCCCTGAGCATTGCCCTCTCCAGCCCTGCCTCTAATCACAGCTGCCTTGATTTGTGCTGGGAGAAGGTGAAGAGGGACGGATGGGCTGGATTTTCCCCCTGCTGCCTCTCTGCAGAGGGGCCACTGCAGGTCTGAGAGATCAGGAGCTTTCCCCAGAGCCGGGCTGTGGAGACATCACAGCCTCGAGCAGTGCAATCCCTTCCTCCTTCCCTTTTCTATTTTCATTTCATCACCATGTTCAGGACTGAGTGGTAACGAGCAAGTCCCCAAATAACCTGGTTTCCAGCAGCAGCCTTGCTTTTCCACCGTGAGCAAAACCTGTTTCTGGCATAGTTTGTCCTCATGTGTGTCCTGCATGACCCCATAGGAGCCGTGGGCTCTTTGCAGGGGCCTGGGACAAGACCCAGAGAGAAGCAAACCTGTCTGAATTCACCCCATGGGGTTCACAGCCCCACAAACCAAAAGGTCGAAAAATCACTGGCTGGGGAGTCCTGAGTGCAGTAAAAAGCCTTGGGAATACACAGCCAGTGATTTGTGTGAGGGAGGATTTCGCTGAGCAGTAAGGATTCAGACAAACTTGCAGAAGTGGAAGTGCAGCTTAACGGCAGAGCTGGGTTCATTTGTCAAGCCCCTTCCTTGCTTCTGTACTTAGGAGAGTGAAACAATAATTGGGAGCAAAGCTTAGGTTAATCTACACTGAGAACATGATATTCAGTAGCTTTATTAAAAGGGGTGGGGAGGGGGCAGGCACGGGGCTGCTTTGGCTCATTTTAATTTTCAGCTTCATCTTTGGTGCTCACGAGTGTTGGAAAATAACCCCGTGCTCCACTGACTGTGTGAGGAAGGAATCTCAGCTGGAGAAGATGGAGCAGTTGCTCCCTTTCAGAGCAGCCTGCTGATTGTGAAAGTGCCATTAGACAGCTTGTGGAAGAAGGCTCTTAGGTGTGAAAACTGCTTTTCCCCGTGCAGGCTGAAAAGGCCAACGTGGCATTTGCAAAGCCCTGGTGAGCGTCATGGGTGTGAAACTTCCCTCTGTCCCCTTTCCAAATCCAACTCCCTGCCAAGCTGTCCCTGAGCAGCAGCATCACCACTTTCCTTCCCACCCAGGAGAAGCCTGGCTTCTCCCTCTTGCTTGCTCTCACAGCTGGCTGCTTGTTCCAGCATGGATCTTCACTGAATCCGCTGCTGTCTTTCCCATGGGTTTGATCCATATGATCCAGGAGGCTTTGCTGGGTCAGTGTTCAGCCAAGAGGAGGAATAAATGCCAAGTCAGGTTGTTTTATTGAGATAGAAGTGAAAGGGAATATATCAGTAGGGTGAGGGAGGCAGGGCAGAGGGAGGACATCCCTATTCCCATCCCCATCCCCATTCCCATCTCATCCCCATCCCCTCCACCCAAGTCTGCTCAGGCTGCCCTTGCACCAAGCTGATAAAGGTCTTCTCAGGTGTTGGGTTGTCCTTGTTGGGATCCCTCAGAGGAATTATAGGACCATAATTCACAGCTGCTCTGCTGGGAATCTCCATATATAGGAGCACCTGTCAGGCATTTATCCCTTATGTATTTTTACAGCAGCCTTTGCAACAGGTACAGAAAAACTCCAGCTGGCTCGAGTGACCTTTTAATCATCAAAGGATGCCTACAGCTAAAAGCCCTGCACCTGAGGGGACAAACACCCAGCCTGCTGCTTGCAGCCACTTGGCTTGATGGGAGCTGCAGGACTCGTTCTGTCTCCTGTGGCAGGAAAACACAGCTCTGCATCCTCTGTGCCAGCAAAGGAATCAGTCCTGGAATACTGCAAGTGTGGCAATGCCTTTCCTGAGTCAGGAAAGTCATGGCATGGAGTTGTTTTTCATCTGAAGGCCCTCAGGTGGCTGTTTAGGTACTGTGTTTGCAGGTTGGTGTGAGGGCAGGGTGTGGAGGAAGGCAGGCGGTGTTGGGGGATCAGATTTCCCTGCTGCACACTTGGGGAGAATCCTTTTGGATGTATCAGTACCCAAGGAAGGGACAAGGGGCAGCCCACTGAGCATGGATGGATGTGTTCCAGCAGTGCTGGTTCCCAGTGTGGATAGTGGGAAGGGATAAAGTTCTCTGCAGGCTCTCAGAGGAGCCCTCTCAGGTCTCCAAAACTGAGGCAGACCAAGTTCTGCTCCAGGAGACACCCAGGCTGCAGGGGCTCAGATCTGCCTCCCTAAATAGAGCTGGTATCAGTCAAAACACGAGACTTACAGCAGTTTGCTCCAGATAAGTGGCTTAAGAGCCTCAACTTTTGTTCCTAGGGAAATGCAGGTCTCCTCACCAGGTTGCCTGGAAGTGTGGAGAACAGAAGTAGGAAGGAGATAAGACCTCGGTGCTCTAAAAGCCAAATAACCATCTCAGAGTCTCAACAACTGGAAGATGATGGATGTGCATGCAGGGAGATAAGGGCATGGGAGGTCCTGAGATGGTCTCATGCTATTTTAAAAGAGAAAAAAAAAATAAACCAAAACTGTTGGCTGGAGTCCCACATACACTGTAGGAAAACACACTCAGGTTTTTGGGAGCTCGCTTCCCACTTGCTGAAGGAAGACAAGGGCTTTGTGTTAGTGGAAGAGTTGGGCTTCATGTAACCAAGTGAAATCACCTTAGTAAAGGCCTCCTCCTTGCCCAAGAGGGGCTTCCCGTGTGGATTTTACTCCCTGTTTTAATGGGAAATTGAGAAAAAATGGGATTAAGTTTCCATTCACCAGCATTGCTGCTCCTCACCTGGGTTTACCACCCATGTGTTTTAGAACCTAAAACAAGCACTGCCATGCAGATAACGGGGTTGAAGAGCCAAACAGCTCTGTGCAGAATCTTCTGAAATTCCAGATTGTTGGTGGGCTCCAGCAGTGATGAGACCAATCTGAAGGAAAGGTCCAGCATGGGATTTTAGAGAGCAGCTAAAAGCCAGCATGTGTATGGAAAGAGCAGGCTGCTGGCAGAGTGTGTTGGGCTTGCCCTGTTTTTATTCCTTTGCCAATATTTCTGCTGATGAGCACAGCCTGGGAAGGAGATGGGTTGGATGGGCTTTGGGTGTGACACTGAGCAGCCACACTGATGTCCCTTAGGTGTGCACACCTGGTGACAGTGTCACCACCACGCTGACAGCACAGAAGGGTCCTGCACTGACCCTTTTCCCCAACACCCCGAGGAAATCCAGGCATTTTCTCTTCTAAAGCCTCCTCCAGGTTTTTGTTCCTCCACCAGACACAGCCATAGCTCCTGGGAGCTTCCTGCTCAGCTAAGAGCTGGGTTAAATTCAGTGTTCCCAGGAAATGTCTCTTGATATATTTTACAGTTTAATATTTGTCCTCTGTGAAGCATCTTCCTTTCATGCTAAAAGTGCACCTATTATATGCATGGCTTATTTTCAAATTCCTGGGGGGTGCTGGAGGCTTGGGTTGTCTGTAGCACAGAGGAATGCATCCCTCCAGCAGGAAGGCTCCCAACTTCATAAAACTCTCAGCCCTTATGGGCTGCACAAATTTTTACGGGATAAACTCACCACAGCAGTCAGGGTTCTATTTTCTGGCTTAAAAAAATCTCCAAACAAACAAAAAACCCACCAAAACCAACCAAACAAAAAACAAAAAAAAACCACCCAAAAAACCAAAGCAAACAAAAAACCAAAAAAAACCACCAAAAAACAACACACAACAACAACAACAAAACCCAAAAAACCCCCAAACAAACAAAAAAACCCAAACCAACAACACCAACACCAAAAACCAAAAAAACCACAAAAACCCAAAGCCACCAAAAACCAAAACAAAAAAACCTGACCCCAAAAAACACCAAAAAAACCCCAACCAAATGGGTTTTCCCTGTTCCTCCTGGATTCTTGACTAGAGGCTCCATGTGCAGGCTTTTCCCAGGAACAGGCCATGAGCATTAGCCAGAAAAAAACATTCTGGAAGAGCAAGGTGTTGTTTTTTCCACCTGCTGGGTAAAAGCTTTTATCTCTGGATTTGGAGATGTGACCTCCTGTAGTCCTTCTGTGGATTTAGGAGTCTTATCTCACTGACAGTGGTTTTTTAAACCAACTTGCCCGAGCTGGATTTTTCCACTCTAAAGCTTGGCTTACTTGTCATCAGCTCTGGGGTCCTGCTAAAAAAAAAAAAAACAACCAAAACCTGAAAAACCAGCAAGTCCTAAATTTTTACTTTGCTGATAAGAGTTTGGGGTTGATTTAGGATTGTAGGTTGTAGAGGCCCCATGCTTGGAAGTTCAACTCCAGGTTGGATGGAGCCCTGAGCAGCCTGACCTAATGAGTGGGATCCCTGCCCATGGCAGGAGGTTGGAACTGGGAGATCCTTAAGGTCCTTTCCAATGATAGGTTGGAATAAACACTGTGATTTTATTCAAAAATCTCCCCCAGTGCTCCTGAATTTCAGTGCAAGCTGTATTCTCACCTCCTTTGGAAACATCAATCCCTGTTTCCATGGTCTCACTCTTCTCTTGACGAGAATCTGACCACGCAGGAGATCAATCTCTTCTTCCCCTGTGGGAACTGGACAGCCCAGAGGAAATTCCCAGAGAAATAACAGGTACAAAGTCATGCTGGGAAGCTCTTCTTGCCCTGGGCTGCTCCACAGTGGAGATCAGGGTATGCTTTGGCATCCAGGTGGTCTCACCAGGAGCATTCCCAGTGCAAACCAGTTCGCACCACGAAGGACTCGTGGGGAGGTCGCTTTTCCTTGCTGCTCACTCGGGGCTTGCAAGACAAATGTCGGATTTGAATGACTACACTGTGGGCAGCCAGAGCAGAAAATCAATTAAAATACCAAGCAGCTTAGAAACAGGAGCTTTAATTACTCACAGGCAGGTCTTTAAAGGGGAATGAAACCATCAGCCCAGAGTAAGGCCTCCTCTGCCCTTGCTGGCTGTTCCAGAGGTCTCAGGACATCTCCATGGAGCTTTTCCTGAGCACCCAGAGTAGGTGGCTGGAGCTCTGTGCTGCTTTTTTGGTGGTGTGTGAGCTCTGTCGCCCCGGGACATTGGTGGGGACGGGGCTCCCTGCAGGTCTGGCAGTGGCCAGGTGTTGGCAGCTGGGTTTCCAGCAAGGGATGAGCTGCCTGGCAGGGTGTCCCCATCCCTGTGACTGGGATTTAGGTTTCCCAGCCACGCTGAAGGCAGCTCAGTGAGCGTTTTGTCTGTCGGTGGTTTGGGAGACAAACGATGCCCCAGCACACGCAGACTTGCTGACAAAGTGATGGGCATTAGAGGGGGAAACAACAACAAAATAATCATACTTTTCTCAGGGAACTCCAGGCTGCAGAGCCTGTTTATCCTGTCTGCCTGTTTATCTGCTTTCTGCTGACGTACTGCAACACATCCAACGTGGGCCTTCAGCGAGGGCAGGAGCCACGGGGATTTCTCTTGTATTTGTGGGGTTCCCAGACAAGGAAGGAATGATGAATCTGACTCCATGTTCTCAGAAGGCTAATTTATTATTTTATGATACTATATTATTTTAAAGAATACTATACTATACTAAAGAATACAGAAAGGATACTAACAGAAGACTAAAGAGATAATAATGAAACTCATGACTCTTTCCAGAGTCCCCACACAGCTTGACCCTGATTGGCCATTGAGTCAAAACAACTCACAGCAGAAACCCAATGAAACAATCACCTGTGGGTAAACAATCTCCAAACACATTCCAAAGCAGCAAAACACAGGAGAAGCACATGAGATAAAATTGTTTTCCTTTTTCTCTGAGGCTTCTCAGCTTCCCAGGAGAAAAATCCTGGGTGAAGGGATTTTTCAGAAGATATGACTGTGACAGATTTCAGTGGCTCTTCAGTGGCCCAGCTCCTCCTCCCCCTTCAAAGCAGCCCAGTGCCATTTGTGGGGCTGTTGCACAACCCAAGCAGCGTGGTAATAACACCCCGAGCGTGGAAAGTACAGAACAAAACAAAGCATTGATGAAACTCTTGCAGGCTTTCCAGATGCCTGTCCACATCAATGTCCTGCTGGGAAGTACACAGAGTGAAATAAGGCTCAGTGGGAGCCTGCCAGGGAACGGGCTGAGCTTCTCCTCTCCTTTCCCAGCCCACTGGAAGAGTCTCAGGACACAAGGTTGCTCTCTGCAGGATGTGCTGCTGGCTGCCAAAATAGAAGGAGGGAGCCTGGGTTTATTTTTATGTAACTTCGGGAAGGAAAGGCAAGACAAGCCTTGCTTTGTGCTCTGAATCAGAAGTTTGGACACACAAAGTTTCAGCTCTTCTTCCTGACTGCCTGCCACAAGCAATTCTGAGTCTTCCAGGGTGCTGCCCCCTGACTGTCATTCCCCCACCCTAAAAGGAGACAGGATGATTTAAACCTCTTATCTAGAGGAAAAATAACAATAATAATAAAAAAGGAATCTGCCTGGGAAGAACAGAGGAGGCTTCTGCCTGCCTGCAGGGAGGAAGACATTTAAAAATATTCCCTGTTGACAGAGAGATGAGTTACTGCAACCCCTGAGCAGCCAGGGTGGGGCAGAGCTAAGAAGCTGTGCTGGGCAGTGAGGGGGCTCTGCAAAAGGGGTTCCCACCAGTGACTGCTGCTTTTTGGGGCTCCTGGCCTGGATTGCAGCAAAACTTCTTGTGGAGAGCTCAGTGTGTTTGCACCACGGTCCGTGGCTTCCAGGGAATGGTGGAGCCAGGCTGGGGAGGCTGGAAGGGACACACACTGACACTGCGCTGTTCCTGAGAGTGATTCAGCAGCTGGAGCTCTCTCCTGCTCTGTGATGTGCTTTTCCTTTCTAAAGAAACCTTCCAGGCTGGAGGGTGCAAAGAACATCCTTTCAGCAGAGAGCTGAGCTCAGCCTGTGGCTCAGGAAGGGCAGGGAGGCTCCAGCACCGAGGGGGAAGGACTGAGAGTGCCTTGTGGGTCACTGGGGTGGAGCTGGAGCTGCTCTGGGATAAATGGGATGTGAGTGCTGGAGGGAGTCCAGAGGACAGGGCCGTGAAGGTGATTAGAGAGATGGAGCCTCTAATGAGGAGAGGTCCTCTCCTGTCAGGAAAGAATTGGGACTGTCCAGCCTGGAGAAGAGAAAGCTCCAGGGACACCAAATTGTGGCCTTTTAGAGTCTTTTAGTACTTGAAGGGGCTACAGAAGAGCTGGAGAGGGGCTTTGGACAAGGGGGAATGGCTTCACACAAACAGAGGGCAGGGATGGATGGGATAGTGGGAAGGAATTGTTCCCTCTGAGGATGGTGAGGCCCTGCCACAGGGTACCCAGAGAAGCTGGGGCTGCCCCTGGATCCCTGGAAGTGTCCAAGACCAGGCTGGACAGGGCTTGGAGCAACCTGGGCTACTGGAAGCTGTCCCTGGCCATGGCAGGGGGAATGGAACTGGGTGATCTTTAAGGTCCTTCCAACTCAAACCATTCTGTGATGGTTTTATCACAGGATTCCCTCTGGAGTCTCTCCCGTGTCCGCATCAGGGGCTTGGCATGTGCAATACCTGCCATAACCCCCCGCTGCCAGCTGCTGTGCCCAGCTCTCCTGCAGCTCAGACCTTTGGGGGTGCTGTTTGGGCACTGAGCTGTGGCACAGCCTTGTCCCCATGCAGGTCACAGCACTCCAGGAGTGCCCTGTGGAGCTGTGTGGTGTCAGCACCAGCTAAGGAGGCTCCCCACGTGCTGGAGCCAAGAGATGACATTGCAGGAACAGTCTAGGTCAAAATAAATTGCTTTCTGGCATTCTGAGATTATCTAAACCCTTCTTTTTCCCAGGATGAAAGGGAACAAAGGCTCTTGCCTGCTCAGGAAAGAGCCTGGAATACCATTTTCCCTGAGCCACGAGAGCTTATTAGGAGTGAGGGTAAACAAAGAGATTTGGGGTTAATTTACTCAGGACGGGGAGGAGGGAAGCAGAAGCTGCTGGATTTTGAAGCCTGCCATTCTGGTGTCAGCAGCAGCAGGCTGCTGGTGTGGCTGTCACGGGCTGCAGTGCCTTTCCAGGGTGTTGACTGGCAGCGCTGGGTGCTCTCTCCAGTGGCTCATCGATCTTCCCCGATCCCTTCCAGCTCCGCAGCTGCCCCTGGATCAGAGCGGTGGCGGCACCACCCTGTCCCTCCTGACAGGGCTGGAGGAGGGGAGGTTTTTCCCAGCTCTGTGGCCTTTTTTCCACTCCCACTGTGACGAGGTCTCTTGGGTTGAGATGACCCCAAGCTGTTAGAAAGTCTTTTTTTTTTCCCAGCCCCGCAACAGAAGGAGAAGCCGAGATGCATCCGTTCTGCTTTTCAAGGTTGTTTATTTTTCCT